>JAFMOD010000389.1:422181-482181 GCA_019802435.1 Corydoras maculifer
GAGACTGCACCCAGCTTGGGATTCAAACCTGGATCCCCAGCGCTGAGAGGCAAACATGTTAAGCCACTGTGCTAAAGCCACTTGAGAAGGTACTTGCAGGCTTGTGGTTAAGGAGGCAGCCATGCAACCTGAAGATACCTGGTTCGATTCCTGGTCCCAACAAGTACCCTGGCTGAAGTGCCCTTTTAATAGAAAAAAAAAGCTTCTCAAGCTTTTGGATTAAAGTTAATGACATGTGTCTCGAAACTTGAGTCGCACAACTGTATTCCTCTGAAATTCTAAGAACTGTTTTGGCAAATACCATTTCCTGTTGCGTGTAGCCTGACTGTGCATTGTGCACAAAGCAAGCAAACTTGTAAGCTTGTGGTTAAGGAACCAGCCTTCCAACCTGAAGGTATCTGGTTCAATCCCTGGGCCCATAAAGTAGTATGTCTGAAGTGCACTCGGGCATGGCACCTAAGCCCCAATTGTTCACTTGAACACTGTGTACAAGGCTGCCCACCACTCCAGGCAGTTATGCTCACCTCCATCAGTATGTGTATATGTTTCAAAGCACGGATGGGTTAAATGTAAAGGACCAATTCCTCTGTGTGTAAGTACAGTACGCACAATAGATCACTTTTTGAATCACTGTGAATCATCTTTGCTCTTCAGAGACAGCATAAGTATTAAAAGAGAATTGAAACTCATTTTCCTTTCATTCATTATCTTCCGCTTTATCCTTTTTTAGGGTCGCGGGGGGGGGGGGGGACGTTTCGGGCGCTGGGCAGATACACCCAGAACAGGACACCAATCTATCACTGGGCACACACTCACTCACACACACGCACGCATACACACTCTATATGGGGCAATTTGGAGAACTCAGTTGACTTGATCCATGTTTTTGGACTGTGGGAGGAAACCGGAGAACCCGGAGGAAACCCACACGGACACAAGGAGAACATGGAAACTCCACCCAGATGGGCATTCGAACCGGGAATCCCTAGCGCTGAGAGGTGAACGCAATAACCACTAAGCCACCGTGCCGCCCAGTATTGGAACAATACAACAATAAAGCTTGCATGAAGCAATAATAGTATAATGACCTGAAATTCTGGGGATGATTTAGTGATATTTATGGTAAATAAAAGTTTACTCACTGTGTCCACGGCGTGTGAAGCGAGTGGCCTGCAGCCAGTCAGGTGCAGGTGCATCGTACCGGTTCTCTCAGTTGTGTATAATATACACTTGTTTAGACAGAGTGACAGTGAAACATGTTTCCATATTCAAATGCAGAGCTGTTGTCTGAGCTGCGTTTAAACACAGTTGCTTCTCTCTTATTACTAGAGTCTAACATTAAGCTTCTCATCACTTACATTCGACTGCAATATGAAAAACTGCAATGCAGGCGTAAAACCCCGTAATAAACACTCAGCTCACACTTATTACCTCTGATCTGAACAATTACACACAATGGTGTTTTTTTTTTTTTATGAACACTGATTTGCATAAACTAGTTAGATTTAAATATCTATTTTTAACAAGACAGCAAAAACAAAACCAACAACAGACATCTGACCTGCAGAAATGTTGCAGTCTAAAGGCAGACTTTTCCTTTTTTTTTTTTTTTTTAAAGGTAAAAACAGTGAATTTTTAAAAACATTTTTTTCAATAATTAGGATAATAATTAGGCTGCAAAATAAGGTCAAGGTTTTTTAAGTAAGGTTTTAGTACATTGTCTCAAAGTAGTTTTACGGTGTAGTAAACCTGAACCCTCAAACTTACTGATAGTTGTTTTTTAAGAAAGAAATCTTGTGAGGACCAAGGCTTAGTGAGTGACTTATCCACTTGGAGCGGTATGGCAGCATTAACAGTGCAGGACCCCAATGTACAGATAGTGTAATGATCAAATATCCAGTTTTCCAACAAATTGCTCAATGGTCTCAGAGCAACATTCTAGAAGAATTAAAAGGTTACAAGTCTAAAAGGCATCAAGGTTCTGTCCATGAGTAATCATCAATAATGTAAATGAGTTCAATCAAGTTCCTTTAATAAGTCCTCTAAGGTCGTCTATGTAATGCTCTCAAAAAAAATGATAAAAGTGGTTTGGTAGCTCAGCGTCAAGAGTGTTGGGCTCACAATCTAAAGGTTTGGGTTCAAATCCCATGTCCACCATGAGTTGCCAATATGGGCCCTTGTGCAAGACAATTAACCCTCATTACTCCAGGGAGTTTTGAACTATGACTGACTATGTACACTGACTCAAACTTTGAATAAAAGGATCTCTAAAATGACCCGACATAAAATCTATATAAATAAATCTGTGTCCTCCCTTAAAAAAACGAATTGCTTAGATTGTGTTCGCGTGGGTTTCCTCAGGGTTCTTCAGTTTCCTCCCACCGTCCAAAAACATGGATCAAGGTCAATTGAATTCTTAAAATTGCCCCATATAGAGTGAGTGTGTGCTCAGTGATAGATTGGCGCCCTGTCCTGGGTGTATCTGCCCAGCGCCCGGGATGTTCTCACCTGGATGGGCATGGGGCATGGGGAATCCCCCTCCCCCCTCCCTTTTAGCTTTTACTAGGGGATAAAGCTGAAGATATTCATTCATTCATTATCTCCCGCTTATCCTCTATTAGGGTCGCGGTGGGGTTCCCCATGCCCCTCCAGGGGAGAGCGTCTCGGGCGCTGGGCAGATAGACCCAGGACAGGGCGCCAATCCATCAGGGCGCCAATCCATCGCTGGGCACACACACACACACACTCACTCACACACACTCTATATGGGGCAATTTTTGAGAATTCAATTAACTTGATCCATGTTTTTGGACTGTGGGAGGAAACCGGAGAACCCGGAGGAAACCCACGCAGACACGGGGAGAACATGGAAACTCCACCCAGATGGATGTGCTAACCACTAAGCCACCGTGCCGCCCTAAAGCTGAAGATAATGGAAGGATATTCAGTTGGAATTACAGAATGAAAATCATGAAATTACAGCAGGGGGCAGCAGAGGCCGCTGAAAAGCTGATTTCAGTGATTCCTCGTTAAACTCTTGTCGCTGAACTTTTAGACCTTTTTTCCAGGTCATGAATTAAAAAAACATACAAATAGCAAAAAAATGAGCGATTTTTGTGTAACTACTGCACTTTTCACGTTCACCTCTCAGCACTAGGGATTCCGGGTTCGAATCTCCATCTGGGTGGAGTTTCCATGTTCTCCCGTGTCCGCGTGGGTTTCCTCCGAGTTCTCCGGTTTCCTCCCACAGTCCAAAAACATGGATCAAGTCAATTGAGTTCTCCAAATTGCCCCATAGAGTGTGTGTCGGTGTGAGTGAGTGTGTGCCCAGCGATAGATTGGCGCCCTGTCCTGGGTCTATCTGCCCAGCGCCCGAGACGTTCTCCCCTGGATGGGCATGAGGAACCCCACTGCGACCCTAATAGAGGATAAAGCGGAAGATAATGAATGGAATGAAAAATGTTTAGCGACTATGACCGTAGCAACAGAACTGTTTGCGTCTGCGGCAGAATTAATGTAAACATGACGTTAATATGGAATTTATCGCCTACTTATTAAGCAGATTTTAATTAGTTTCCTTTTTATACACTCAACACAACTAAATTTTGAGAATTTATCATTTCTGGCGTCGAACTGAACCGCAGGTTGAGTATTTAAAGGGAAAGATTTGAGGTCAAACACTCGCTAAACATTTGTTGCGCAGTTTTAATGATGACTACTGCAGTCCAGAGAGGACATTATTCAGTTTTAAATATTTAAAAATGAAAAATAAAACGGATATTTGGCGGCATTGTGGTTTAGTGGTTAGCATGTTCTCCTCTCAGCACTAGGGATTCCCGGTTTGAATCACAATCTGGGTGGAGTTTGCATGTTCTCCCCGTGTCTGCGTGGGTTTCCTCCGGGTTCTCCGGTTTCCTCCCACAGTCCAAAAACATGGATCAAGTTAATTGAATTCTACAAATTGCCCCATATATAGAGTGTGTATGTGTGAGTGTGTGTGCCCAGCGATAGATTGGAGCCCTGTCCTGGGTGTATCTGCCCAGCAACTGAAAACGTTCTCCCCTGGATGGGCATGGGCAACCCCCCCCTCCCCGGCGGCGGAAGATTATGGATGTATATATATATATATATATATATATATTTATTCATTATCTCCCGCTTATC
Organism: Corydoras maculifer; assembly: GCA_019802435.1. Taxonomy (NCBI): domain Eukaryota; kingdom Metazoa; phylum Chordata; class Actinopteri; order Siluriformes; family Callichthyidae; genus Corydoras; species Corydoras maculifer. The sequence continues at coordinate 426,346 of JAFMOD010000389.1, forward strand.
CTCTATTAGGGTCGCGGTGGGGTTCCCCATGCCCATCCAGGGGAGAACGTCTCGGGCGCTGGGCAGACACACCCAGGACAGGGCACCAATCCATCGCTTGGCACACACCCACTCACACAAACACACTCTATAGGGGGCAATTTGGAGAATTCAATTGACTTGATTCATGTTTTTGGACTGTGGGAGGAAACCGGAGAACCCGGAGGAAACCCACGCAGACACGGGGAGAACATGGAAACTCCACCCAGATGGGGATTCGAACCAGGAATCCCTGTGATATATATATATATATATGTTTATATATATATATATATGTTTATATATATATATATATAGCGGCACGGTGGCTTAGTGGTTAGCACATTCGCCTCTCAGCGCTAGGGATTCCCGGTTCGAATCCCCATCTGGGTGGAGTTTCCATGTTCTCCCCGTGTCTGCGTGGGTTTCCTCCGGGTTCTCCGGTTTCTTCCCACAGTCCAAAATCATGGATCAAGTTAATTGAATTCTCAAAAAAAAATTGCCCAATTTAGAGTGTGTATGTGTGAGTGAGTGTGTGCCCAGCGATGGATTGGCGCCCTGTCCTGGGTCTATCTTCCCAGCGCCCGAAACGTTCTCCCCTGGATGGGCATGGGGAACCCCACCGCGACCCTAATAGAGGATAAGCGGAAGATAATGAATGAATGAATGAATATATATATAAATATAATAGCAAGCCGATTAATGATATGTCGGAGTAGAGTATATGTCGGAAGACCAGTCCTTAATAAATGCATTCATTGTTTTTTATGATGTGCTTGTAACCTTTTATTAAAGCAAAAAGGCACGAGGTTATGTATTATTGTGAATAAATTACATGGAAAGAGGCGTTATTAGCCGTTACACCTCTTTCTTGTGATTTATTTATGATAATACACAGCATCCAGTGCCCACATGGGTTTCTTCTGGGTCCTCTGGTTTCCTCCCACCGTCCAAAAACATGGATACAATATAAATTGGCTGCTCTAAATTGTTCCTATCTCAATTGCTTCTATAGTGTGCGTCTGTGTGAGTGAGTGAGTGTGTGCCAACTGATAGATTAGTGCTCTGTCCTGGGCGAAACGTCCCCCCCCATACACACAGGACCACAGTAGAGGAGTAATTGGAAGATGATGAATGAATGGGTGGGTGAATTTGTGAACATTTAATCTAAAGAAGGATAAACACATTGATACTATCCATTACCCCGTTTCTTTATTTTCCACATTGTTTTTGTTTGTGAGAAACATTTGGTTTGAAGGATCCTCTTACAGCTTTAGTTCGTATCCTTAGTTTTTCAGTATGTGAGATGTCCCAGAACATCTCTGAGCAGCTCCTGATAAGCCCTAGACACACACACACACACACACACACACTCACTCACTCTCACACACACACCTTACACCCTTACAATAAGCATGAGGGAAAACTCAGGTGGGATTAGAAGCTCGTATCTTCCCATTGTACCTGAACCCAGTGGATCTGCAGTAAGCCATGTGTTCGCGTCTGTCTCAAACAAAACCACAACACATTCCACCTTTACTTCAGTCCCTCGACTCCATTTTGAAATCCTTCATGAACAATGCTGTTTCCACATCCCCGTCCCTCTGAGTGAGGGGAGGGAGGATCATGGCTTGAAACGACACTTTCACACCTTCTAAAAGAAGTGCAGTTTAGTTCTTCAGTAGACAAATCAACAGTCCAGCACTCAGCGGGATCAGAGTCCCGGCTCAGCAGGTCAGCACATACAAATAAAAATAAATACCTGCACAAAAAAGAGACAAAGCACATCGGTTTGAATAAGTACACAACTATAGGTATACATTTGAAAAGGGCAACCACTGTCATACGGAATGAAAACGTCGAAACATTTTCCCTTCAAATTGAACTCCTAAATGTTTAAATTCTTTTTTACTCATTGATATATTTAACATAATGGAAAATTATATTTAATCAATAATAAAATAATAAATATATTTTTGCTTATCAAAGATCTAAGTACTTTTAATACCAGTCTTAAAAAAAGAATGAGCTAATTTAAATTTGTCATCATCAAAAAAAAAAAGATTTCATAATATTAATAAATAACAATAAAAAGTAGTGAATAAGAAACTATACTGCAGTTATAAAACACACCCTATACCCTGACCCCCAGTGGTGTGATGTGGTATTACATTATAGCAAGAGATAACCACAGTAACTCACTCTTAATCCAGTGTTATCCCTGCTACGTCTGAGACTCCGTCTCCTGTGCACCAGAGTCCCGCCCTGAATCTTTGACTGTTGGGTTTTGTTCTTCTTCTGGATCATAGAAATAAAACTTACGCAGGTACAAGAGCAATGGCCTAAGGTAAAAACAAATAGACAAAAACATATTAATGAAAATATATTTATTGTAAACATTAAATACAAAATTAATCTATGAAGAGTGTGTGTGTGTGTGTGTGTGTGTGTGTGTGTGTGTGTGTGTGTGTGTGTGTGTGTATACGTGGGCAGTGGGAGCTCCTGAATGTGGTCGATGCGAACAAGCTGTCGGATGCAAAAGCGACAGAGATGCTGCAAAGATTTCACACTGCTGAAGCGAGACACCGGGTAGAGCAGCTGCACTGGAGTCGGGGGGAGACCTGACAGACAAGAACCCAAACACATGAGACATCGTTAGGTACCTGAGAAACACAGCATAGATACATCTACATACAGAAAACAGAAAGCATCCACAATAACGTAACGCAAAAGTTGTAGGATTGGAATGTTTAACTGGCTGCATTTTCCAGTAAACAACGATGAAGAGTGAGACCGAAAGAAAGTGACAAATAGTGATGATGAGGAGTGAACTAACCAGGAACTCGAGAGCGCAAGAAGTAAAGAAAGCGTCCATTTTTGGAATGCATGATCGCACGTTCAATAAACTCCACCACTGAGTGACAGCGGTCCTCGAATTTTGGGTGGCACCACAGACTGAATGTTCCTGCAACAACACAAAGACACATGTACATGTGTGTTTATGGTGTATGATGTGCGTTATGGGTAATGGCAGTATCAATGAGAAAAATGTACACAGAAAGTGTTTTTGGTCTTAAACATATCTATTTACCACAGAACATATATATTTTTTTAAAACTCCATTTGTCACATCACATGGTAAATAAGTTGAAACCGGGAGTTGTACATAATAAATGATGTTTGTGTGTATACACAAATTAAACGTTTGGACACGCCTCCGTTTCGCTCCACTTACTATCCATGTTATTAGTTTCACTTCCTGTAGAGATGGACTTTGTAGTTCTACATTCCCAGACTGTAGCTCATCTGTTTGTGGACTACGCTACATACTGTGTTCCTCCCCCATGGTCAGGACCCCAATGGTAGCACCACAGAGCAGGTATTATGTGATTGGTGCATTATTCCTATCCCAGCAGTGTCACTGAGGTGTTTAAATGAAACTATATTAGCACTGCTGCACTAAAACCCCCTCACCACATCAGTGTCACTGCAGAACTGACCATAAACAATCCACCACCCAAATGATACAACAGGGGACTAACAAAACAAAATAAAACAGACGGACCACAGTCTGTAATTATAAAACTACAAAGTCCATCTATATGATAAGTGGAAAAAAGGCACAATGGAGCAAAAAAGGGGCGTGTCCCAACTTTAGACTGGTACAATGCATCCGCATTATGCTGTGTGTGTGTGTGTGTGTGTGTGTGTGTGTGTGTGTGTGTGTGTGTGTGTGTGTGTGTGTGTGTGTGTGTTACCTCTGTAATGCTCCATGCGCGTGTGATGTGTGACCCCCTGCGATCTGAAGCTCAGGCTAAGGATGTACCGTGGATCTGAACTGTCTCGTACCAGAAACGAACCGTCAGCCTTTCCCTTTAGCTTCATCTCTGCATCCTCCCAGTTCATCGGCCCCCAGTACCACCCACACTGAAGCATGCATACACATATACACACACACACACACACACACACACACACACACACACACACACACACACACACACAACCAGAAGCAGAGATTAATAGTGTGTACATGCAAACAACAGAAACACTGGAGAAAGTGCAGTCTACCTTCTCAAGCTCTCGCAGGCTGGAGGCAAAACTGCTGGTCAGAGGACACAGCAGGGAGCGCCTCTGCACCAGAGCACCTGATTGGCTGGAAGGCTGAAGAGGACGAGGCCTTGGAGGAACACTGGGCAGTGTAGTGTCTGTAAGGAAGGGACACTAGCCATTATTGAGGAAACCAATCTACCACACAAAAAACTAACAGTGAATTCTATTCAAACTTAGACAGAATTTAATTTATTAAATTAATTTTCTATAAATATTTGAAATTAAAATTAAATTAAATTGGGTCATTTAGCAGACGCTTTTATCCAAAGCGACTTACAAGGTGAGCACAGGGTCAATCACAACATCCCTGGAGCAATGAGGGTTAAGGGTCTTGCTCAAGGACCCACACTGGCAACATCAGTGGACCTGGGATTTGAACCCCCAACCTTCAGATTGATAGCCCAAGACCCTAACCACTGAGCTAACCCACCCCCTATTTGAACATTGTATTTTTTAACATTGGACCTCAGGCGCTGGGCAGACCCACACGAACACACACACTATATGGGGCAATTTAGAGCATTCAATTTATCTTGAATCCATGTTTTTGGACTGTGGAAAGGAAACCGGAGAAAACCCACGCGGACACGGGAGGACATGGAAACTCCACCCAGATTGGGATTCGAACCTGGATCCCCAGCACTGTGAGGTGAACATGCTAACCACTAAGACACTATTCAGCCCTGCATCCAACTTATCATTTAATAAATGATATAACAGCAGCTTCTGAAGAGATTGGCTAAATGGTTTCCTGTTGCATGTAGCATGACTGTGCACTGTGCACAAAGCAAGCAGACTTGCAGGCTTGTGGTTAAGGAAACAACCTTCTGACCTAAAAGGCCCCTGTTCAATACTCAGGCCCATCATGTACTATGGAGTGCCCTTGGGCAAGGGACCTTACCCCAATTGCTCTTAGGGCACCTTGTACAGTGCTGCCCACTGCTCAGGGCACATGTGCGCACTTCATCAGTGTGTGTATATGTGTGTTTCACTGCACGAGTGGCTTAAACATTCATTCATTCATTATCTCCCGCTCATCCTCTATTAGGGTCGCGGTGGGGTTCCCCATGCCCATCCAGGGGAGAACGTCTCAGGCGCTGGGCAGATAGACCCAGGACAGGGCGCCAATCCATCGCTGGGCACACACTCATTCACACAGACACACTCAATAGGGGGCAATTTTTTTTGAGAATTCAATTAACTTATTCCATGTTTTTGGACTGTGGGAGGAAACTGGAGAACCCGGAGGAAACCCACGCAGACACAGGGAGAACATGGAAACTCCACCCAGATGGGGATTCGAACCGGGAATCCCTAGCGCTGAGAGGCGAACGTGCTAACCACTAAGCCACCGTGCCGCCCGGCTTAAATATGGAGGGCTAATTCTGCTGTGTGTATGTAAGGTAGACAAAATAAATCACTTTATTTTTATATATCGTCTAAGCCATTTTAGAGATGGATTTGTAACCTTTTCCAGTGTGATGAGCAACAATTCCTTTCATACGGTCCTTTAAAACGTCTTTTGCTTTTGCCATGATACCAAAAACATGATGCAGACTTAATGATAAACCCAGCTTTCACTTTTAAATTGAAACAACCGAGGTTTACATTGCACACAACTTACAGATTTCAATGTAATAAAAAAAAAACTTGTTTTATATATTCATTCATTCATTATCTTCCGCTTTATCCTCTATTAGGGTCGTGGTGGGGTTCCACATGCCCATCCAGGGAAGAACGTTTCAGGCGCTGGGCAGACACACCCAGGACAGGGCGCCAACCTATCGCTGGGCACACACTCACTCACACATACACACTGTACATGGGGCAATTTGGAAAACTCAATAGACATGATCCATGTTTTTGGACTGTGGGAGGAAACCGGAGAACCCGGGGAGAACATGGAAACTCCACCCAAATGGGGATTCGAACCGGGAATCCCTAGTGCTGAGAGGAGAGGAGAACATGCTAACCACAAAGCCACCATGCCGCCTATATATATATATATATATATATATATATATATATATATATATATATATATATATATATATATATATAAACTGGTTCTATTAAACAAATTTTAGGTCAAATTAAACCAGACAAATAATACACTCTTAATGGTTTATTTAAGCATTACCATTATTGTTTGTATGCATATGTTTCTTTAAGTGTGTAAGTGTGTGTGTGTGTGTGTGTGTGTGTACCGTTCAGGCTGAGGCTGTGTTGTAAGGGAGGATGTGAGGCCTGGAGTGACTGCATGGAGGAGGGTAAGCGGCTGAGCTGTGCCGCTCCCAAATCATCTACGAACATTAAAGAGCACAGTTAACCCCCATACAGTGATCCAGACGAAAATGGTTGAAAAGTTACACAAGTGTGACAAAGTTACAAAGTTACAATTCCTCTTCTATGCTGAATTTAGAACAAAAATGCTTTTGTAAGAACATTACATTTCCATTAATATTCATGTGCGGTTTGCTTTTTTGTGCAGAATCTCAATCATGTATTCATGTTTATGATGATCTAATCTGAAGAATCAGAAGCAGCACAGTAACATAGTAACTATCAGGTGCAACAAAAACATTCCACACTGCAGCATCCATTAGAATTCTGTTAGGTTACATAGAATACAATGATTGACACTTTTTTGAGTTTAATAACTATGCTGCTGTAACTATAAACTATTTTTAATCATTTTTGTCTCAAACAAACAAAAGCTACAACATTAAAACCACCTTCTACTTTCTACCCTTATTAATTATATTTCATCAGCTACACTCACCATGACACTACAGTCTGACGACATACCTATAGTGACAACATGCATAAACTGTCTATTAAAATTCATTTTTAAAACTTCCTGCTCAATTTTACTTTCAAAAATGAAAATGACAGTAACAATAAGAAGTTAATGTTACAACCATGTGATGTATACACTTCCATAACATCATTATGCAAAGGTTTATAAACTTAAGAGAGTTAAGGGGTGATGCCCTAAATTACCTTTTACAAAAAATATATTTTTAATAAAATATATTTATACTTATTACGTAAAGTAAATTCAGTGCTTTATTCAGCTTCAAGTATTTAAGGTTGTATTTAAATAAATACAAGTATCACAACTCGGGTCGGAATTTAAAATAGTATTTAAAATGATTTGAATGACAATTACTGGAATTCAAACGTGGAAGAACAATAGAATAGAATAGAATACAATAGAAATTCCACTAGAAGAACAATAACCTTTAGTTTTAGTTAAAAAGCAGAACAACGGCAGATGTGGTTTCCTCTCTGTGTTTCTCAACACTGCGTGGGTCGCCACGTTCCAAATAGATAGGCTTCCGGATGAAGCCTGTGCACTTGAAGCTTCACACAAAGCACCAACACCGTCATAAATCTCATGCCGGGATGGATCAGGACTCAACACCAGTTGAGTTTTAATTGCAAAACTAAATGCATTGGACAAATGGACATATTGTATTGGACTGAGCACCGCAGTGTGCACATATACACATGCACACACACAGGTCAGTAGTAAACAGGGGTGTGTGATGCAACCGTGGTTGAATTTCAGAGGAAACGCAGCAAAGTGACCAACAGCAAAACCACAGGCGGAAAGAGTGAGACACAAAACGTCTATACGGGGGTATGTTACCAGAAAACAATTTAAAGCGTCAGATCATTATGACATTAACAATTCGTCCACTCTGATCTACTGGCCTACTAAACTCAAAGGCCGAGGACTCAAATTTAGTGTAAACAACAGGACATGTTCCGACTGGCGTGTTCTGACGGTCATGGTTTTATGGTTGTATATAAATAAATACAATAATCACAATACATGTCAGAATGTAAAAAAGAAACCATACTATGATTAAATTCATAAACAATGGGTAGTTGCAGTCCTTAATTTTGATTGGCTGAGCCGTTTGCCAGCCATGACATTATTGCACCTCTGAGAACTTCACATTTGTATCAATGCATGATTTACAATGCATTATTTTAAAATCATAGAATACAGATTAATTTAAACAGTGAGCCAATTCCTGATGAGCACTAAGCATGTTGCAGATTTTTAAAATAAATTATATTCTGTAATTTGGCCACTTGAGGGCAATTTATAATTGTTAGAGAAAACTTTTATTTACAAAACCTGACTTGATTACATTGTACAAGACCAGTATATTAACGATTTAGTTTTTAATAAATGCATTTATGAATCAAACCATGTTGTTTATTAAAGTGTGTTTGAATAAGGCACTTGAGGTTGTGTATTATTGTAAAATAATCATGTGAAAAAGACTTTATTAGGCACGGCGTGTGGTGGTGTACAGTTACACCTCTGTGATTTATTTAACCTCGAGTGCCCCACAACCCTAGCTCCTAGTATAAGATTAAGCGGACGATAACAAGATGAGAGGAGCCATTAAGAAAGAAATGGCATGAGAAAGGAAATGAGAATGTGTGAAAGAAAAGGCGAGGGTGAGAAAGACAGCAAAAAGGAATCAGAGGAGAGAGAACGAAGAAAGATAGATTGAAAGAGAAAGGGAGAGACAGACAGTACCCAGTACTGTCTCCGGTTTCCTCCCACAGGAGGAATTGAGTTCTCCAGATTGCCCCATATAGAGTGTGTATGCGTGCGTGTCTGTGAGTGTGTGCCCAGCGATAGATTGGCGCCCTGTCCTGGGTGTATCTGCCCAGCGCCCAAAACGTTCTCCCCTAGACGGGCATAGGGAACCCCCCCACGACCCTAATAGAGGATAAAGCGGAAGATAATGAATGAATGAATGAATGAATAATAATTATATATATATATATATATATATATATATATATATATATATATATATATAGTGAGTGGAACATAGAAACTCTGCAATACATGTAAATACATGAAGGCATTTTTAATACCCTAGCTCCTAGAATAAGATTAAGCGGATGATATCGAGATGAGAGGAGCCATTAAGAAAGAAATGGCATGAGAAAGGAAATGAGAATGTGTGAAAGAAAAGGCGAGGGTGAGAAAGACAGCAAAAAGGAATCAGAGGAGAGAGAACGAAGAAAGATAGATTGAAAGAGAAAGAGAAAGGGAGAGACAGACAGTACCCAGTAGGCTGAAGCTCCTTCTGGGTGGAGGAGGAGGAGTAGGAGGATGAAGAGAGTTTGCACTCCTTCGAGAAATTTCCACATCCACCAGGGACACTGTTTCACCTACACTCACACACACATACACGCAAACACATATAGAATAAGAGAAACTGAATCAAAAGGTAAAGACAGAAAAAGAAAAGGATCTAAAATACTGCAGAACCTGGTGATGAACTTTTGACATTTGGAGGTATTTCTGGCATTTTGTTCTGTAGTCCATAAGTATTTTGTACAGTTTCATAAGTGTTTATTTATACAGGAATATTATTTAAAACATCAATTTGGATATAATGTCTCAAAGTTCCTAAAGGGATAGTGTGGAGTCCTCATACTTTTGTCCATATAGTGTGACCTCTATGTTTATCCAAAGTGACTTACAAGGTGAGCACAGGGTTAATCACAACATCCCTGGAGCAATGAGGGTTAAGGAACTTTGCTCAAGGACCCACATTGGTAACTTCAGTGGACCTGGGATTTGAACCGCCAACCTTCAGATTGAGAGCTTAACACCCTAACCACTGAGCCACCTTGACCAGTCCTGATATATCTGTTTATATATTTGTGAACAGGTGTAAATATCAGTTCACCATTCAAATGAGTCAGTCTCGCTATATGCTGAATATAAATACAGCAATTCTGCTGCGTTACACACCCGCCCTGCCACCACACGCAACACAGAGACAAAATCAGGATGCTGAAAGACAACTTTAATAGCACAAGAACCAAAGTGCTTCTGATCTGTCGTTCGGCTCTAATCACCTCGTACAGCGGTGCAAACACAACCAGTTAAAGCTCCTGAAGGAACCGCGTCCCCTGAGAAGCACCCCACTGTGAGCAGTTCCGTTAAATCAGTTCCTGAGCCTGTTTGCTTTCTCCTTTAAATGTAAGAATTGGTTTCCACTGCTGGATTTCTAAAAAAAGGTATGAACTACTCTGTGGTTCATTAATAGCAGATTAGAACAGAATTCAACTCCCCGTCTGTTAAGGAACCTGATTTCTCCCACATTCTCTCCATGTCCATGTGGGTCCTCACCAGGTTCTCTGGCTTCCTCCCACAGTCCAAAAACGGATTTAAGGTAAACTTGCTGCACTAAATTGCCTCATATAGTTTGTATATGTGTGTAAGTGAGCATGTGCCAAGTAATGAATTGGCGCCCTATCCCGGGTATATCTGCCCAGTGCCCAAAACTCCCTTCCCTGGACGAGCATGAGGACCGCCCCCCACCGTGACCCTAGTATAGTATTAAGCAGAAGAAAATGGATGGATTTTTTTTACTGTCCACTTATTCCAGCTTTCTAATAAAAAGGTTTTATTTATTCATTCATTCATTCATTCATTATCTTCCGCTTAATCCTCTACTAGGGGAGGGGGGGTTCCCCATGCCCATTCAGGGGAGAATGTTTCAGGCGCTGGGCAGATACACCCAGGACAGGGTGCCAACCTAACGCTGGGCACAAACTCACTCACACACACATACTGACTATATAGGGGCAATTTAGAGTAGTCAATTTACCCTGAATCCATGTTTTTGGACCGTGGGAGGAAACTGGAGAACCTAGAGAAATTACAGGGCGAACATGAAAACTCCACCCAGATCGATTCATTCCTGAATATTCAGCACTGAGAGGCAAACTAAGCACTAAGCCACCCAAAAAGAGTACATTTAAAAAAATAATAAAAAAGGCATTAATACATAACTACTGAAACAGAAAAAAGTAAGAGGTCGTGCAACATTAACAGCTTGGATAAACAACAGTTTAAACCCTCAACCCTCCTACAGGAACAGAGAGAGAGACACACACACACCCCGGAACATGACTAGGTGTTGTTACTTTCTTACCAGTAAAGGGAACAGGGGAGTAGGAACTGTGAGGTCTGGTGAGCTGAGACCTAAAACACAAACATGAAAAGATATAAAACATTAATGACACTAAAAACCACAATGCACATCAGTTAAGAGCTTATTGGCAAACATGGACATGCTTACGGCATTCTGCCTATGGTACAAATCGTGGGTCACCACTGAGAGGTTGGACATTATTATTATTGATACAAGATCCCAACCAAAACCCAATACACCTCTGTTACTTAAACATCAAGAGACAAAACAGCAAAACCAAAGCAGATCTGATAAGACATCTTAATAACAGACCTATTAAGATTAAAAAAAGAAAGCAATCCTAATGATGTAATACATTTATTGTCCAGTTTATTAGAAACACCTTCATGTATTTATCTTCAAGCCAAGTTTCTATGTTCCACTCACCATATATATATATATATATATATATATATATATATATATATATATATATATATATATATATATATATATATATATATATATATATATATATATATATACACACACACACACACACACACACACACACACACACACACACACACACACACATACATACATACATACATACATACATACATACATATATATATATATATATATATATATATATATATATATATATATATTAATCCATCCATTTTCTTCCGCTTTATCGTCTATTAGGGCCGCAGGGGGGGGTTCCCCATGCCCAGCCAGGGGAGAACGTTTCAGGCACTGGGCAGATACACCCAGGACAGGACACCAATCTATCGCTGGGCACACACTCACACACACAGACACGCACACAAACACACTCTATATGGGGCAATTTGGAGAACTCAATTGACTTGATCCATGTTTTTTGCCTGTGGGAGAAAACCGGAGAACCCGGAGGAAACCCCCGCGGACACGGAGAGAACATGGAAACCAACAAGATGGGGATTCGAACCGGAAATCCCTAGTGCTGAGAGGCAAACTTGCTAATATATTATTTGGGTGGTGGATGATTCTCAGCATTGCAGTGGCACTAACAGGTTAACAGTGTGTTAGTGTGTGTTGTGCTGATGGGAGTTTGTATGCAGTGTACACTCTGTTAGAGACTTCTGCTTCATTCCTTCACCTCATCGCTGCATGATTTATTGTGTGTACTTTATTTTATAGGTCAGTTCACAATGATTCTGATCCATAGGGTCTCGTGGTGAAGGTTTTCCTCAATCATAGTTAACAAAGATACAATCAGGGGACAATTAGTATCTCCAATTCACCCACCAACATGTCCTTGGAATGTGGGCAGAACCCAGGGTACCCAGGGAAAAAAACACTGAGGCACAGAGAGGACATTGCAGAAAGGCCTTTTGTTTGCATCAACTAAGAATTAAACTTTGAGACCTTCTTGCTGTTAGGTGGTATTCTAAATTCTTTAGGATTTTAATACTTCATTACTGCTCACAGGACACTGTGTAACTACCCTGGTCTTGGTTGATGGATTATTTTCAGTCCAGCAGTGACGCAGGTGTGAAAAATAGGTGTGATCCACTCATACCAGCACCACCCACTAACACCACAAAGTCACTGCAGTGCTGAGAATCATCCACCACCAAATAGGAACAGCTTCTTCTTTGATAATTCAAGTAGTAATATTAATAATCATCTTATTATTATTAATAATAATAATAATAAGAAGAAGAAGAAGAATAATGTGATCTATTTTCCATTTAACACAAACACACACAAGTTAATACATATGTCCAGAGCATTGGGCAACCCTGCACACAGTGTCTGAGTAGCAATTGGGTGTTTACCATACACCAGACAGGAGATTATGAGCCAAGGCTTCTTGTTTACCACACCGATGGTAACCTCACACATGCTCTTCTGAATGAATGAGTAAAGATTTCCACAGACACATGACAAAATAGTGCAGAACGACTACAGAGAAGTAAAAGCTTTCAGGGAAATCGGAACCATGTCACAAATGCCCCTGTTGATGGTGTGTAGGTGTTCTAATACTTTTGTCTATAAGGTTCAATTTTTATTGTTTGATATTGTGAATCACTACCTCTACCAGCAGTTAGTTAGCACTACACCACTTCCTGTATCTAGAGTTGTGTGGAAAAGCAGCTAAAATCCCCAGCAATTTTTTTTAAATTTACGTTAAATTGCATTTAGGTACAAATTTAAATACAAAACACTTAACAAAGGGTGGCACGCTGGTTTAGTGGTTAGCATGTTCTCCTCTCAGCATTAGGGATTCCCGGTTCAAATCCCCATCTGGGTGGAGTTTCCATGTTCTCCCCGTGTCCGTGTGGGTTTCCTCCGGGTTCTCCGGTTCCCTCCCACAGTCCAAAAACATGGATCAAGTCAGTTGTGTTCTCCAAATTGCCCCATATAGAGAGTGTTAATGTGCGTGTCTGTGTGTGTGAGTGTGTGTCCAGCAATAGATTGGCGCCCTGTCCTGGGTGTATCTGCCCACACCCGAGACCTTCTCCCCTGGATGGGCATGGGGGAACCCCACCCCACTACCCTAATATAGGATAAAGCGGAAGATAATGAATGAATAAACACTTAACAACCTCCACTTTAGCCTCATGTCCAGTTCTTTCAGCAGTTTATTTTATATACAATGACTGGACACTTCATTAGAAACACCTCCATGTTTTTACTTTGGAAGCCTATTTTATCAGGTCCTCTTACCATATAGATGGACTTTGTAGTTTTATAATTACAGATTGTAGTCCATCTGCTTGCCTACGTACATTGTTAGTATCCTTTATTTAGGGCAGTCAAAAACTAAACAAACTGAACCCAAAAGCGTAGTGTATAGGGCTGCCCATCGCACCGGGCACATTTGTACACTTTACTCAGTGTGTGTGTGTGTGTGTGTGTGTGTGTGTGTTTAACTGCACGGATGGGTTAAATGTGTGAGGGTTTGTCTGTTTACAGACCTGGTGTCAGTACACCATACCCGTCAGCCATTTGTATACAAACGTACTGTGGATGTACCATTAAAGAAGAACAAGCTCTACATTTACATTTGGTCATTTAGCAGACGCTTTTATCCAAAGCGACTTACAAGTTGAGCACAGGGTTAATCACAACATCCCTGGAGCAATGAGGGTTAAGGGCCTTGCTGAAGGACCCACACTGGTAACTTCAGTGGACCTGGGATTTGAACCCCCAACCTTCAGATTGATAGCCCAACGCCCTAACTACTGAGCTACCGCGCCCCAAGCTCTCCTGTAACAGATGGCATGAGCCCAACAGAACTGATCTGAGCATCACAGACAGATTTCAAATTAAAATAAAGAAACGGCGGCACACCGGTTTCCTCTGGGTTCTCCAGTTTCCTCCCACAGTTCAAAACCATGGATCAAGTCAATTGAGTTTTCCAAATTGCCCCATATAGTGTGTCTGTGTGAGTGAGTGTGTGGCCAGTGATAGATTGATGCCCTGTCCTGGGTGTATCTGCCCAGCGCCCGAGACGTTCTCCCCTGGATGGGCATGGGGAACCCCCCCCCCGCGACCCTAATAGAGGATAAAGCGGAAGATAATAAATGAATGAATGAAAATAAGGAAACATAACTAAGTGAAGGGCGGCACGGTGGCTTAGTGGTTATTTCGTTCTCCTCTCAGCACTAGGGATTTCCTGTTCGAATCCCCACCTGGGTGGAGTTTCCATGTTCTCCCCGTGTCCACGGGGGTTTTCTCCGGGTTCTCCGGTTTCCTCCCACAGTCCAAAAACATGGATCAAGTCTATTGAGTTATCCAAATTGCCCCATATAGAGTGTGTGTGTGTGTGAGTGAGTGTGTGCCCAGCGATAGATTGGTGCCCTGTCCTGGGTGTATCTGCCCAGCGCCCGAGACGTTCTCCCCTGGATGGGCATGGGGACACCACCACCACCACCCCGCGACCCTAATAGAGGATAAAAGCGGAAGATAATGAATGAATGAAAATAAAGAGACAGAACTTATTGAACTATAAGAACTATAAGAGAAACGGAAGAACCAAGAGCTTAAAAACCAGTAAACCAGCAAAAACACCTACTGGAGTTTATCGTGGGTCATGTGTGGAGCAGGTTACTTTGCCAAATGACTCTTTGTTATGATCTAATAAATAAATGAAAAGAAAACCGAACACGGCAGGGTGGTGTGATCTGACCTGGGCGTGTTGGGCTCACTGGACCCAAACACATCAACGAGACTGCCTCCAGATGATGTGGACGAAGCAAGCGACGGCCTCTTGGACATCTTGTCCCCCGGGTGACCGCCATCGGCAATGGCACCACTGCCACCCCCCCGGCTGCTGCTGCTTTTAGTGCGGAAGAGTTTACTGAGGCACACTTTAAGTGAACCCTTCCTGGACTTGGCTCTACCCCCTCGTTCCCTTTCCCTGCTCCCTTCATTGATGCTGCTGGTGCTGCTGCAGGCTGACAGCACTAGAGGCGAACCAATGTGTTTCGGGGTCGGCGGACGACTCCGGGGCGCCGCCGCCGAGACGGGGGCCGGGCATTGCTCGCCCTGACCTCCAGGATCTGTTGGGGCATTGGATGGATCCAGAGCATCGGATGTCAAGCGGTGAACCTGGCGCATCAGGCCGCTGAGCGGGCTGCTGGAGAAGGAGGCTGAATCAGCATTGGGGGTGAACGTTGGGTCAGTGGGCTGCTTGGCTTCCACTTGTTCGGTGTTTAAGCCCTGGAGGACCAGCAGGGTATCACTTGTGTCACCGGGGTCCTCTCCTGGGGTGCAGGAACAGCCGGAGCTCTGGCCATCCTCCACCATGCCCATGGTGTTGTTCAGCTGACAGGTCAGACTCAACACTGGGTCCTTGAGCGGTGGGTTCTGGATGACGCCCGTCGAGGAGCTGGACTGTAATGTGGACTGTAATGGTTTGAAGGAGTCGGCAGGATTAAAGGGCTTTGCCCAGTCCATGCCGACCCCCTCATGGTGCCCATGTCTGTGGTGGGCATCATCAGCATCTGCGTCCACTTTGCTGAGCCTGAGAACCGGTATCCACTGGCATTTCGGACCAGGCTGGGTGTCCGAGCTGTAGGCTTCATCCTTGACGGCTCCAGCAGGACTCAAGCCGCCCAGCTCCGCCGGAGGTCTCTTCTCCTGTCCGGGGAGCACCACCTCGTCCTCGTCCGGCTCCAGTTGATCGTACTCGGCGGAAGAAACCAGGCGCATCAGCACGAAATCGGGAGACATGTCCTGCCCGGTCATTCTGTCACCCTGTCACCCAAACCCCTGCGAGGCTTTATCCAGACTCGATTCTGCCCTCACGCCGTCCTGAGGCGATTCATGTCGTTCACGCGCATTATTGCCCAAAGAAAGAGAGCTCGCGCTCTGTCAGGGCAGCTCGCGCTGTCGCACCTCCTCGCTCTCTGTCGGTGTCTCTCGCCCTCTCTCTCTCTCTCTCTCTCTCTCCTTTAGCACGGATGCTAACGGTGCACCTGCTCCACAAACACATCGAATGGACGGCTTCTCTCCGTGTTCACTCCACGCCAGAGGTCGCGCCGAGCCGCATGTTCACTCAGAAATAAGACGACGCAATGAACAGCTACGTAAAAGCAAATGGAATCCCGTCAGTTTGGAAATAGCTAAAGCGTTAACACCGCTAACAGACGCTGCTTCAGCCTCTCTGTCTCTCTCTCTGTCTCTCTCTCTCTCTCGCTCTCTCTCTCTCTCTCTCTCCGGTACCTTGGTTTACGGAAGTGCCAGGATGCGTAACCACGCACTACGTCACAACGTCATCCTGACCCGAAAGGTATAGCCGAAAAATGCCGAAGAAACCCGAACAGACTGATCCCACCACGCCATCGATCAAATCATTCATTCATTCATTATCTCCCGCTTTATCCTCTATTAGGGTCGTGGTGGGGTTCCCCATGCCCATCCAGGGGAGAATGTCTCGGGCGCTGGGCAGATAGACCCAGGACAGGGCGCCAATCCATCGCTGGGCACACACTCACTCACACAGACACACTCTATGGGGCAATTTGGAGAATTCAATTGACTTGATCCATGTTTTTGGACTGTGGGAGGAAACCGGAGAACCCGGAGGAAACCCACGCAGACACGGGGAGAACATGGAAACTCCACCCAGATGGGGATTCGAACCGGGAATCCCTAGTGCTGAGAGGCGAACATGCTAACCACTAAGCCACCGTGCCGCCCTCGATCAAACCAAAGTAGGCTTTATTGTCAATTCCTTCACATGTTCTATACATACATTCATTCATTATCTCCCGCTTTATCCTCTATTAGGGTCGCGGTGGGGTTCCCCATGCCCATCCAGGGGAGAACGTTTCGGGCGCTGGGCAGATACACTCAGGACAGGGCGCCAATCCATCGCTGGGCACACACTCACAAACACAAACACACTCTATAGGGGGCAATTTGGAGAACTCAATTGACTTGATCCATGTTTTTGGAATGTGGGAGGAAACCGGAGAACCCGGAGGTAACCCACGCGGACACGGGGAGAACATGGAAACTCCACCCAGATGGGGATTCGAACCCCTAGAGCTGAGAGGCGAACGTGTTAACCACTAAGCCACCGTGCCGCCTCTATACATACAAAGTAATCGAAATTACGTTCCTCGCTGTCCCACGGTTACAAGACATTTATGACATTAAGACATAAATTTTATTATTTATTATAAACTATTACTAGCTTAATAACAGTAAAAAAAAAAGTGAAATGCAGTGTGATGTAATAAAATTCAACAGTAAAAATGTTTAAATACTATAATTATGTAGTAATAATGAAAGGCAATGTAAATGTGATTTAAATAGTAACAGTAATATTGGAATAACTATAGTAATAATAGCACTAACAATAACAATAATAAGTAGTGATAGTAATATTATTAATGCTAATAATAATAATAATAATAATAATAATAATAATAATAATAATAATAATAATAATAATAAAATAATAAATGAGAATAAATATAAATATATATTATATATAAGTAATAAATAATAATATATTATTGGTAATGTAAAAGACGGGAGGTTTTACTCACATTTATGGAGGTGGAATACAAAAAAACAGCAAAAAAATACCTTAATAGGACCCCTTAAGCATGAGTTTAATACGCATTGGCTGTTTATATATCTTAAAATCTTCCTTTAGCTGATGGGCTTTAAGGCCTAAGAGCACTGGTTGAAAGATCAAGAAGTCACTGCCCTTGGACTAAAGACCTATACTAGGGTTGCGCGGGGGGGGGGGGGGGTTCCACATGCCCAGTCAGGGGAGAAAGTTTCGAGCGCTGGGCAGATAGACCCAGGTGGGGATTCAAACCGGGAATCCCTAATGCTGAGAGAACATGCTAACCACTAAGCCACCATGCCGCCCGGAGAGCCAAGATAGAAACAGGGAGTTTCTACAGAAAGTTACCCACTTTAGTTAGCACGTTTGACTCTCAGAGTTTCCATGTTCACACCGTGTCTGTGTGAGTTTCCTTCGGGTTCTCCGTTTTTCTCCCACAGTCCAAAAACATGGATGAATGTCAATTGAATTCTCCAAATTTTCCCATATAGTGTGTGTTTGTGTGCGTGCCCAGCGATAGATTGGCGCCCTGTCCTGGGTGTATCTGCCCAGCACCCGAAACATTCTCCCCTGGATGGGCATGGGGACACCCCCCCCCCTTGGTTGGATAGTTAGGGAACAGCTCCAGTGTTACCCCTCCCCATACTTCACAGTAGCATTGTTAACAGACATTGAATGGATTACATAGATTACACACAGAGACAGAGTGATTTTATAACTTTTCACTCCTTTAATCATCATGGGCGGGACCATGGCTTAGTACATTACCTCTGTCCAAGTTCAAATCCCGATCTGGGTGGAGTTTTCATGTTTTTCCTGTGAATTTCCTCCAATAGTCCAAAAACAAGGATTCAAGGTAAATTGACCACTCTAAATTGCCCTCATAGTGTGTGTGTGTGTGTATGTGCTCAGTGATAGATTGGCACCCTGTCCTAGGTGTATCTGCCCAGCCCTCGAAAGTTCTCCCCAAGGGGGGGGGAGGAATCTACCACACCCATGTTTAATATGTAGACTAAACGTGTGTAGAATAAATGTATTAAAAATAACTGTAAACCAAGTAAACTACTGCGTTTGCCAAGTTAGGAAGGTTAAAGCAACCCAACACAAAAGTCGTTTTAAATTGGGTGTGTGGTTGCGCCATCAAGCTGAAGGTTGTGACTTTAAATCCCAGATCTACTAACAATGTGGCTCCCTGAGCAAGACACTTAACCCTCATTGTTTCTAGAAGGGTTGGGATACTCAAAAGCCAGTTTGGATAAAAGTGTCTGCTGTATGTGATGTAAAACACACCCTTAAATAAGCAATTGCTTGTAAAAGTAAAATGACTGATGTAGAACATGGAAGGGGAATGTTTATCATTTTATTGTGGGTTCTTTCAGAGCAATGGAAAAATATAACCTCATACAAACATCAGATTCTTTCTCTTATTTTCAGAAGCCCAGACGTAACCCGTCTCCCAAACGAGTGCAGCAAAGCGCTAATTGGGATCAAAACCCACAACCATGGGCTCACCACGACGGTGATTAATCCACATCCGTTTCTCTTTAAATCAACTTTTATTTTGGCACGGCAGTAAAATTTCTTCAGGAGACTCACGTTTTTTTTAAATTCCATTTAACATGGTGCCTTCACCCACTCTATTCCCTATAAGTGCTCGAAAGTCTCCACGAGGCCACGGAACAGGTCTGCAGAACTCAGAGCCCAGAAGCATGATCAAAAATCATACTTAAAAAAAATACCAAAAGCATAAGTGAATATTTCAGTGATTTCAGGGAGGAGCAGCCCGTTTCATTTTAGAAGTGCTTAACGCCAATCAGTTCCCCCTTTAGATGCAGAAGTATAGCATGAAGAGCTATATTATTTCTCATTAGCTGAAAGACAGAAAGGGGAAGGGGCAAGGGGCAAAGACAGAAGCCCCTCCCCCTTATTCACACGCACACTCAGTCGGCCATCTCTCACGCCAGCAGTCTGATATTTTTCACCATCTTTGTCCTCCTCATAGTGCTTTACAATAAATGAAAAATATGGAAATGATATGGGACAGGGGGAGGAGCTTCACAGATCCACTGTACAAAAGTAATGGAAGTCTTATTGGTAGCCTGGTTCGGCTCCGCCCCATTCCCGTCCTCTCCCCTCGTTCAACTTCCCCAGATTATTAAGAGCCTATAGAGAAACAAGTGCAAAAGTCCAGTTCTTTAGGTCTGTCTGCTTGATTCAGTCCACAGGTAAAGGAAAGAAGGTGGGTGACCATCGTGTGGTGTCCAGAATGAGGGATAGGTGGCGCTGCTGTTCCATTCATCTGCCTTTTTTTCCACTGCTGGAATCCAAACTCAGAAGGTGGTGTGATCTCAGTCATTACTCGTTCACTCGCACATTCTTAATCTCTTTCGCTCGCACACTCACTCAGCGCGCACGCACGCACACACGCACACACACTCTTCTGCTCCCACTCGCGCGTGCAATTACACACAATTCCATTCGGCCGCTTCTCACGGTGTGTTCAGGTTCCCCTCGAATCAAAGATCTGAAACGCACAGGAGGTTGATTACAGTCCAATCTGCAGACGGTGGCACATCTGACTGCTCTGAGGATGTAAACACTCACCAGGCCTGACTCTTGAGCTTACGGAGCTCCTTGGTGGCCCACGTGGCAAGGGTTTTAGTTTTGTTGGTCTTGGATCGTCGCCCCTCAGTGAGCAGGTCATTAATCTGAGGACGAATCTCCACCAGTTTCATCACGTCTTTGCCAAACGTCGTACACAAATCACTAGAGAGTAAGGCAAAGAGCACATGAGACGGGCAGGGAGAGCGATTCATAGTTAACAGAGATACAGAAAAATAAAACAGCAAGATCAAGAGCAAGAAAATGAACTCATCTCTCAAGAAAGGATAGTTATTTGGATGAACCATTCATTCATTATCTCCCGCTTATCCTCTATTTGGGTCGCGGTGGGGTTCTCCATGCCCATCCAGGGGAGAACGTCTCGGGCGCTGGGCAGATACCCAGGACAGGGCGCCAATCCATCGCTGGGCACACACTCACTCACACAGACACACTCTATAGGGGGCAATTTTTGAGAATTCAATTAACTTGATCCATGTTTTTGAACTGTGGGAGGAAACCGGAGAACCCAGAGGAAACCCACGCAGACACGGGGAAAACATGGAACCAATTTTTAAATTTTTTTTAACAAATGCATTTAAAATATGGTTATGTTAACGGTAAAGTGTGCAGACATTAAACATTTAACTATTTACAATAACCAAACTCAGGGTTTACTTTCAATACCATACTTGAATGTTTATTGTTTACTGTACTGTGTATCGTCCTGTATTTATTGTGATCCTTGTGTTTGCACACGTGCATTTTATGTTGGTTGTGTAGTAGCTGTTATATGTAGCACCTTGTTCCTGGGGAACGCTGTCTCATCCACATATACTGTACTGTACTTTATATTTTGGAATGACAAATAAAATACTTGAATTAAGACATGACCTAAAAAGCAGAATTCAAATGTAATTGTTTCAGCATCTCTCAGCTTGATTTATCAATAAGTTTAAGTCAGGATTTATTACATCACTGACGCAGCATTAATAAAAATCTAATGATTAATGAAGATAACCATCTTGTTTTATTGGATCTTAGTGCAGCATTTAATTCTTTTGCTTATGCCACCCGAATCAATGGATTAAAACCCATTCCTGATGAGACCACACAAAAGTACACTTTGGTGATCTGCAAGAGTACTTGTATCATAAGGGTCAATTATTTGTATGCGTAAAGTTTTCATACCTATGCAGCTATATTTGGATGAATGTGAAATTAATAAAGTGTAATCAAGTTCAAAGAGATTATCTATTAACAGTCATAGGCTTGTGGAACCCCCCCGCGACCCTAGTATAGGATAAAGCGGAAGATA
This sequence comes from Corydoras maculifer, assembly GCA_019802435.1. Lineage (NCBI taxonomy): Eukaryota > Metazoa > Chordata > Actinopteri > Siluriformes > Callichthyidae > Corydoras > Corydoras maculifer. Next base: position 448,448 of record JAFMOD010000389.1, read on the forward strand.
ATGGATGGATATCTTGGCTCTCCATCTTTAGTCCAAGTGCAGTGACTTCTTGATCTTTTAACCAGTGCCCTGTGACCCCAAAGGTCACTAGTCCTCACCAAGCGCTATGGCTAAGTGGCACCTAACCCCAACCGCTCCCCATGCACCATGTACAGTGCTGCCCACAGCTCCAAGCACCTGCGCTCACTTCACCAGCTTGTATGTGTGCTTTTCATTGCATGGATGGCTTAAATGTGACCTCAATGGCCTTAATATATGTACAGTAGGCAAGATAGATCATCATCATGGTACTAAAATAATTTGAAGTCAGAGTTAGTACTAGTACTCAGTATGATACAGGAGCACAGCAGAAAGTCAGGGATGAGGATTATTTACCCGATAAGGCCGACAGCGTTTGCTACGACTCCATCAGAGTGATCCTCATCCTCAGCGATGTGGTGGATGAAGGACAGAATGAATTCCACACGGGGCTGGACTAACATCACATCCGCTAACCAGGACAAAAACAGCGCACATTAGCATCACATGATTAAAGTGATGTTTATTACAGGTACAGCTCAAAGATGGCTCAATGGCTTTTTAACCCACTGGCCCGTTCTCAGCCCAAATGGCATAGTAATCAAAGCAAAGTGTAGGAACACCAACACACACACAATTACCCGTATTTATTATAAAAAGAGCACAAATCTAATCGAAAAAAATAAAAACTACTACTTTTTTAAAATGGTACTTTGGAGTTATGTTTTATGTATTTTAAGACAATTTTCTTAGACATGGTCAAAAGGGCCTTGAACTCACGGTGCACATTCTCCTGGTCTCCTTTCAGACCCTGAATGATTCCTGTATAAGCCTCAAGACAGCCTTCACGCAGCTCGTTTAGATAATCCACCATATCGTAGTCCGTCTGTGAGAAGAAGGATTTAGAATAAACCCCATTCTGCACCATACTGAGTACAGGAGACAGTCAGTGCGTGTGAGAAACAAACCTTGTCTACTTGTGCCTGAGACGCTTGCTGCAGTGTATCCAGAACAACCTCTAAATATTTCTTAAACTCTCCTCCGATGGCCAGAGCAATGTCTCCGAACACAGACAGAATCTGCGGCTTCACAGAGCGATGCACGTTCTCATTCTGTTCAAACACAAACATACACAACTGCAACATTACATACACGAACAAAAAACAATATACCTGAGTGGTACAGAAATGATAAGACCAATATAAATATAAAAACATTTATAAAGGAAATAAAATCTGATATAGGTATAATGGCTAATAGGGCGGCATGCTGGTTCAGTGGTTAGCTCGTTTGCCTCTCAGCGCTAGGGATTTCGAATCCCCATCTGGGTGGAGTTTCCATGTTCTCCCCGTGTCCGCGTGGGTTTCCTCCGGGTTCTCCGGTTTCCTCCCACAGTCCAAAAACATGGATCAAGGTCAATTGAATTCTCCAAAATTGCCCAATATAGTGTGTGTGTGTGTGTAAGAGAGTGAGTGTGTGCCCAGCGATAGATTGGCGCCCTGTCCTGGGTCTATCTACCCGGCGCCTGAAACGTTCTCCCCTGGATGGACATGGGGAACCCCCCCGCGACTCTAATAGAGGATAAAGCGGAAGATAATGATTGAATAATGGCTAATATATAAAAAAAATTGTGTGAAATGGGTATAACAACCACAATGACAGTTACTTCTAGCACAAACTAATACTGTGCACCACTTTATGTTGTTGGATTGACAAATTCAATTCTTAAATAAAATATTTAGTAATGTTTAAGTCTAAAATGTGACAGACTTCAGGTTGTACAGTGTAATAAGCTCATGATTTTACAAGACTTTATTAAAAGCATTAACTGGGAACAGACGGAGCATCTTTGTTTACTGGTTCTGGATGTGAGAATGTAAAATTAAACCACCGGGTAACTCACCCCCAGATTCTCCAACAGCAGCTGCATGATTTCATCACAGTACGGCAAGATGTTAACCATCAAGGCTCGACAAAGATCACACACCAGTCCCACTGCGGCCAGACACACCTACACACAGCACACACAATGAAACGCTGCCAACACTTTGCATCACAGTGATTGCATCAGCACAGTTGCGCTTTGGTAACAGTGCATTGTAGAGTTGCATTGTAGCAGAGTGTACAGTAACACACCACGGTCAGCACAACTCACTTTAATCTGTGACGACCTAAAATCCCAACACTAAACTCCACAGTGGCAGGAGGAACAGTCGTCAGGCCAACATTAAAGACATGGTATGCAAGATTAAGGGGTGAGGTTTTATTTTTTTTTTAAACAAAAGTGTGGTCATTAAAAATGGGTACAAACAAGCAATCAACTGAATGCTACCAATTACCACAATTAGGGAAATATATGGTTGTTTTTGTCTAATATTTATAATTTCTTTAAAATTCAATTTAATGGAAACTGATTATAAATTCAAAACAGAATTTTTAAAACTGGAAGATCTGTTTCTAAGATGTTGCCTAATAAAACAAATTACTACATTAAGACTAAAACTACAAATTTAACATGGATTTGAAGAAATTGGAGACATTTTTTTTAAACAGTATAACTTATGTTTACATTACAATGGAGAACATAGTTGAACAGTACCTGGTACTCTTGGTAGTTCTTTAGTCCAATGACCAGGAATGGTTTAAAGGCCTCCATGTATTTTAGGAAGTCACTGCCCAAAACTGAAGAAAGACAGATTAGGTTTTAAGCATGAACAATAATAAAATAAAACACATGAAAATATAATATTAATTACTAGTCAATCAACGTGGCCATGTCCAAAATCCCAATTTAACATAGGGTCATGTTACCCATGGCACTATATAAAATGCACCTTATTGATTTTAGAAGAGATCCGTTTTTATGGCTGACATTAAAAATGACTAAATCCAACTTCATACCTTCTACTAGAGTACTAACAGCCATGAGGGCATCCTCCTGCACGCCTCCTGAACCGGCTGTGCTCTGGAACATGCGCAGGAGAGAAGCCATAACCACGTCGGAGATCTGAAGAGCATCCTGGTGCTGCACCTTCCTCAAAACATTCTGTTAAGAGGGGCAAACATTTGGGTGTGATAAAAACGTTAGTGATTTACTCCTGAGATGACACACTCTTTCAAACACACGCCCACAAATTAAAATATCGTTGTATTAAAACAAGTGGAACAAACCTGTAGAGTGGCACAGAGCAGAGACTGCAGATCGTTGAACTGGATTCGGTCAGACGTGCTCTGGATGTGAGACTGCAAAACAAGAGCACATGATAAAAGTAAGAAACCAAAATGATGCTGTTTAATCTGAAGCTTGATGCGATTGATTTAAACATGAACATGACGATCGTGTGGAGTCTGGTAGTAACAGCGTGTACACTTACACACACTGAAGTTAACATGTAACCGAACTCGCTTTACTCTGTGACGAGCTAAAATCTCAAGACACTAAATGTCAGTGGTGAGAGGATCGGTCGTCACATGACGTTGATTTATAACATCTTTTTTAGGAAAGAGAACAGGTGCCTCACCTCCATCTGCAGAACCTGCTGCAGCCGCTCCATAATGACCAGTGTGGTTTTTTGCACAGCAGGGTAACAGTCCTTAGCGCTGTTCTTTACAATTTCCATCAAGGCCTCGTACGCAGCACTGCGCAGGTTGTTCTGATGTCCATCCGACCTGACAAACACAAACATATATAAATAGAGTTAGCTGGATCATATTAGTATTTAAGCACTTAATTTTAATCTAAGCAAATTAAAGCAGCAAAAACAGCACATTGTGGAGTTCTGCAGTATCAGCGTGTACAGCAACACACTGCATTGAGCAAAACTCACTTTAATCTGTGACGACCTAAAATCCAGACACTAAACTAGACAGTGGCAGGAGGAACTGTCGTCATGACTAGCAGACTGTAAAACTTCCTTATTATGATCTTTATTTAAAAGGTATTAGACCCTAATGAAGTGACACCAAGATATAAACTGCTGCCACATTACAGAGCCAGTTATTTAATATAGAGAATAAATAACTGGCTCTGTAATGTAGCAGGAGATACGTTATTCAACATTACAGTTGGATAAATGACAGGATCGTAGGAAAACACTAAAATGTACTTAAAATTTAAATCTCTGCAAACTGCTGTGATCGACCAATCAGAATCAGGTATTCTGCAATGAAATATGACATCGTCACGGTACACAAACGCCAAGACCGACGTTTACTATGTTGGAGTGATTTGAAGTGGTTTTGGGCTGTCTCTAAAAATAATAACTCTACGGGAACAGCTTTAATGCGTTTTGGATGTTCTGTAAACCATCTGTGTCACAGCGCAGCTAAAAATTTGTAGATAGTATGTATGAGGATCTAATATTGCACATCTGTTCCAGTAACAGATGAACCTAAGATCGGATCAATACATGCTTTTAGAATCAAGTAAACCATATGATCTTACCGGTCTGTGGTTTCCAAAAGTTTCTGAACAATGAGCTCAAAAGAAGAGGACAGGCAGTAAGTGCTTGGTTCTTCCTGATCCTCGGCAGCATCTGTGGCCTCATACGCAGCTTCCGCCAAACTGGAGAAAGCCTGAAGCAGACGAGAAAACATAAGCAAATTAATGTCCACTCAACGTCTCTTAAAGGGTTTTTGTAAAGCAGTTATCTATATTATTTACCCAGCAGACGTTAGACGCGACACGTGGCTCAGCCCCCAATCCCTCAATGAGGCACTGCAGCAGAGGATTCAGGTACAGCTCATTGATGGCTGCTTCAGGAAGCAGATCACAGATGCGCCCCACTGTCCAGGCGGTAGTGTCCCTGACTACCACACTGGGGTCCTTCATCAGCTCGATTAGAGTGGGCATCGCCTAAAATAGGTCAAACACGTAAAGTCAAAAACACTAAATCAAACACCTATCTGTTTAATCAACTACATATAAAGTCAGTAAAACATAAGGGTTATGACTTATATAAAAAATAAACTTTGTACTAATGACACTGGCTCATTAGAAAGCATATATATATATATATATATATATATAATCACATTATTAAAAGTTTATACTGATGCAATAAGAACAAGAGCATGCAACTATGTACTTTTTTTAAAATAATCAATGAAAAAAACAAAAAAACAAATGAGTGTCGTAAATAACAAATCACCTGAATGACAAGAGGTTTGAGCTGGTTGAGTTCCGGACCCTCGAGTATGGAACCAAAGGCCATAACGGAAGCATCTCTGTAGCGCCAGTCTGGGTGTTTGATATGTTCCTTAATAAAAGGAAGCACATGAGGTACCACATCATCCTCACAGCAGGTAGCCAGCAGCATCAGACACACGCCAGCTGCTTTACAGGGGTTCCAGTCATCATCGTCATCATTTTCATCCTGTTTAACAAACCCAGCACAGACCACCATTAGATGTCATAAGAACAACAGTTCTAATTAAATCCATACATACTTTTTATATGTTGGTATGATAAAGATAGTAGCCAACCTGTTTAGTGAGGGTCTGCGTGAGAATGGGAACCAGGTACTGCAGAGCTCCCTTAGCATAGAACTTGCTGGTGTGCTCGGGGGGCCGTCCCTGCTCCGATGCCTGCAACGAGAGCCACAGAATAGACTGCGGTTACTCCCCACAGGATTTGTGTTTCACACAGAGACATCGAGATCAGATGCTTCACCTCTGTGGCTTCGATCGCCAAATCCATCTCCTCATCACACACATTGGACCAGAACTCGATCCCCTGTAAGGCCACTTCATCAATATCACTCTTCATGGCTTCAATCGTGATCTAAACCAAAGCAAGTAAGAAAAAGTAGAGTGAGAACACTTGAACTTTCAATTTCATTAGGATGTCATTACCAACATCACAGTCGGGGGTAAATATTAGCACAGCGGTAAGTCTAGCAAACCAGACAACAATCCCAGTCAATAATCTATCAGCACTTGAATTGCCACTGTGCATGAAAATTGAATTGCCACTGTGCATGAAACATTTTATAGAAATGTTATTCAATCAAATATGATACACAGTGAGTTTTGAACGTACAGCAAAGAGAGCAGGTCCCATGTATGTCTCCATGTACTGATAATACAAGGACATGATCTTCACCAGGTTCTGTAAAGCAGCCACTCTAACCTGAAGAAGAAATCACATCACACACACACATCAACACACACTCTGACATCACAACCATGTTAGATTAGGATACTTAACGATTGGCCTCAAGAGCTTTAAAAGACAATCATTTACATTGCCTTGGTTTACATTTACATAGTTAGAAATGGACTTTCCTTCTTTATTTTACAGGAGCCAAAATATTTATATATACAAACATATATAAAAAAAAACATGCATCAAAATACTTCATACTATTTGATTCCTGAGGCTGAAAATTTTAGAAATAAGTGTTCAAGAGAGTAAACGACTCACCCGTGTGTCTGGACACTGTGTGGCTTCACACACCACCTGCATGATGAAATGTCTTTCCGTCTAAAGGAGAGAAAAAAAGGACATTATTCATTTATATATATATATATATATATATATATATATATATACATACATACATACATACATACATACATACATACATACATACATACATACATACATACATACATACATACATACATACATACATACATATATACATACATACATACATACACACATTTTTAGCATAAACAGAAAATAAACGTGTATTTATATAGAATACAGGGGGCGGTCATAAACTGCTATTTAGAGTTCACTGGGTTTTTTTTTTTTACAAGGGGGTGGCAATTAGTGCTTAGCACATTCACCTCTAAGTGCTGGGGATACAGGTTCGAATGCCGATCTGGGTGGAGTTTCCATGTTCTCTCCGTGTCTGTGTGGATTTTTACAGGATTCTCCCACAGTCAGAAAACTTGTATTCAAGGTAAATTGGCTGTTCAAGACTGCCCCTATATAATGTCTGTGTGTGGCCAGCGATAGATGCTGTGTATCTGCCCAGCGCCTGAAATGTTCTCCCCTGAATGGACATGGAGAGCCTTCCCCACAACCCCAGTATAGGATTAAAGTGGACGGGTGTATGGATTTTCAACAAGATGTTTATGCAGCACTTTTCATGACAGGCCTACCTCCTTGTCAAAGTTAGCTTTTGTGAATTCCAACGAGTTGAGTAGAGCATTTGTGGCTGCCAGTTTAACATTGTTGCTTGGCTCCTCTTTCCTCATGCCTTGGATGATGGCAGTCAGAATCTGATTAGCGCTATCTTGAAGCTGCTCTGGTTCCTATAAAAAAAAAAAAAAATAAAAAACACACGTTAAATGACTCAGAACAAAAAACAACTTCCACTTAGAAAAGATATCTGATTCAGTACAGGTCAGGTTTATATTAAGACACATTATGAGTAAATAGGATAAATCCAGTTATACCTGATTGTGAGATTAAAACCCTCTAAATGCTTTATATTCTGTAACAATGCATTTACAAGAACATGCCTGTTCCAAACAGCATTATGGAGACAAGGTAGGAAATAACAAACGGGGAATTTCCTAAAATTTATATAAAAATGTTTACAAATATTGCTGTTTTTTTCCCCTTTTTTTTATGACATCCTTTGTTTAAATAATAACCAATTGGAAATCACTCTCATTCCTGCAGATCATTATGTATAACTAATACTGCAATTCAAATGTCAAAACGAGATTTATTATTAAATTACAGCAGTGTAATTAATGACAATGACATTTTTCTGACTTCTCTGACAAATACAGGTCCGTACGCAGGAGCTGGAGCAGAACAAACAGCCATTGGAAAATATATTAAATATTTTCACTTCAACCAAAATTTGCAACATGCAAATCGGTCACAGAAGCTGCAGATAGCTTTGAAATGTAAAGCATTTACAACCTCTGCAGCCCTGTTCACAAAGAATTAATTTAAAGTAAACAATCCCGGACTTGATTATAAAACCTTTAAGAGTTATTTAAAAAGTGCTCACAATGTCCTGGCAGATGTAGCCGATGGCTTCCAGCGTGGACTCCTTCATGTGCTCGGTGCTGCCAGGGTCGGTCACGTTGGCCACCAGCTGCGGAATCAGTTCTGGCCACTGACTTACTGGGATCTCTGCACATGCAATACCGGCCACGCACTGAGACGCTGAGCTCGGCCTGTACGTCTCTGTACCCAAAGTCTGCAATACCTGAACATGAGGAATGAAAAAAGGTTGTTATATCATGTACAAAACAATGGAAGTTGCTCCAAATGTAGATTTCACCACCCCACAAAACTCATTTGCTTACATAGTTCTTGATCTCCCTCCGAGCATTGGCATCGATGGCCAGCCATCTTTGTTGATACTGCGCCTTTACGTCAGGATCCTTCGACGTGAGGGAGTTCTTTACCTGCAGGCCAGCGGCAACTCGAGCTACCTGCGTGTTTCCAGGGTTCGCCAACACCTTGGAGAGCTCCACCAGGAAGGTAGGCTAAAGAAGAGGCAAGATGTGTGAATGGACATGGCACTATATGCATGTATTTATATAGGATGTGGCATAGAGACAGACAACAAAAAATACACATGAATTTAATAACCTTAATTTTAAAACACTTAACGTTTAATTATTACATTACTTTACGGTATTTTTGCTGTAAGCAATGAGGGTTACAGGCCTTAAGAACCCACACCTTTTATATCAATCAATAAGCCAACACCATAATCGCCTAACTAGCATGCCATGGCACAAGATATAGGAATTGAGGGTAAGGAATAAAGCATATAGGCAATAATAACTAAGTAACAGGACACAGCTGTATAGATCTTAACCTAAAACAAACACATTAGTGAAATCAATAAAGAGCATTAAATATTAAAGTAAAAAAATCAAAAAGTAAATATCAAATCATAAATATGTTCACACACTGAGCACTTTTTACAGATCGCCCACTCTGTTCAAATCGGTAAATAAATAAAAAAGAAATCTGAAAAGTTTAACCCAAAATAGATGTATATAAAGATCAGACTTTAAAAAATAAAATCTTAGGTATTAGTTTTACACTGAAGTCATTCATGAACTCTGCAAGAGAAACACTTTAGAATCATGGAACAATTGTCTCAGTGACTCGTCAATACAACAATACAACAAAGGAAAGAGGTTTTACATTCAACAAGATTAAATTGAGCTGCAAGACTAAATCAGAAAATAGTTTTCTGCTACAAATGTCATGCTTCTGTAAAATGAAACCTGCCAACTTCCAAGCTTAAGCAAATATTTAGTTCTGATTATTCACTGTGACATTTCAAACAATGTAAGTATAGCAGTTTAAAAGCAGAAAGAGTGTTCAGACTGAACATACGCTCAGCCTGAAATCACTCAGATTATAAACCCACATTCAGATGAGTGATTCAGCCAAACTGATTCATTCGCGTGAATCACTTAGAGATCTACTGATTTGATAAACTGAAGCGACTCCACGGCATCACCTACCGTTCAAGAAGGGAAGTGAGGGCATTAATGAAACCACACCACAAGCAAACTTTGCATTACAGAGAAGCTTAAGGGTCCATGCAGGAGGAAAGAAAGAGGGGTGTCCAAATTTGCTTAGTTCTTAATGCCATGTCTTTTCTTGTGTCAAGCATATTGTCTGGTTTCCAGCTGTTTTAAATACTATTGTGTCTTTCACAAGTAACTGTTATTCACCCTTTTTTATTTAAAAATAACCAAGTTTATTTCGGGGTTGAATTTCACTGTGGAACATGTCTTATAATCTACATGGCATGGTAATTAATCAGATGTCATCCAGCTTTGCCTAAAGCATTTATTTATTGATGGAAATCATAATTAAACTTACCAAATTTTCAATGGCTGCCTGCTCCAGAAACTTTTGTGCTGCCTCCAGTTCATTGCGATCTGTGAAAGAGAGGCATGTTTACATGTATCAAACACTAATCTCAAACAGTCAACACACACGTTCTCGATTAAATGTAATAATCAGGCACTGACGGCAGATCAGACAGCCTGACTTTCACTTCAATTTATTTCATAACTGGTAAATGAGGTTAAGGTCACGACCTCTGAAGTCCCTCAACATAACTTTAGAAAGCTTACCATCAGCATCAGCACAGGACTCCAAGCATTCCAGATAAAGGACACAAAGTTTCCTAGTTTGGATGTCTTTGTAATAAGCATTTAATTCAAAGTTTAACTCCCAGGGGCTAGTTCATCTATTGGTATCTACAGATCTGTCCTCCTCATCATGCCACATACTTATTGTATCTGATTTCTAAAGATATTTCTACAACTATGAGATAAATCATGCGTATTTGCCTGAAGCACATCCCTAAAATCGAACCTTTTCTTGTCTGAACATGTTTGATTTTGCACTTTGGTCTCAAGCTCTGATAACTGCAACTTTTAATGCAAGTTAATGTGGGTGTGGTAGCTCAGTGTTTAGGGTGTTGGGCTATCAATCTGAAGGTTGGGGGTTCAAATCCCAGCTCCACTGAAGCTACTAGTGTGGGTCCTTGAGGCAGGCCCTTATCCCTCCTAGCTCCAGAGATGTTGTGATTAACCCTGTGCTCACTTTGTAAGTCGCTTTGGATAAAAGCGTCTGCTAAATGACCAAATGTAATGTAATTTAAGTCGATATTATATCATAAGACTGGATTGCAAACTGGTTTTAGCTGTTGAAATGAAAACAACTTTGGAAGTGTGTAGTAAAACGACGTGGCCGAGAAGGTGCAAATAAAAAGAACGTGTCAGCATTTCGCAAATGACCTTATTTCAGTGTACAACAAAACAGAACGACCGGATAATCAGTCAGTGCGCTTTAAAGCATTGTTGCATGGCTTCCGCAACGCCTGTCTTCATTGATGTGTGCATTCTGTGGGTCGCTAAACTTTACAGCTGTTAGAACGGAATTTCAATTCAGTCCTTAATGAACAGCTCATTAACTAATAACGGTGACGGAGAACGAACACTACACACTCACACTACGTCACACTGACTGTTGGAATAAACCCGTAAGCAAGATTTGGAATGCAGAAGGTGCCTGATTAGCGGTGGATTTAAAAAAGCTGACTGAAATGAGGCAGCAGCGCGGAGACGGGGAGGCAAGAGGATGTTAGCCTAGCGCGGGTGCTAAAGGCGTGCAACGTGAACCGGTAAACTAAGCGCTAGCGACATTAACAATGCACAAGCCCTCGGATTTTTGCCGTTCCCACGCGGGAAAGTGCTTCGTGCCGCAGCCGGGGCAACCTCGACAAGCCGGGGCGTTGTGTGCGGAGTTAGGAGCGCGTCTTGGGAAGCAGGGCGCAGGCCGCGTTAGCATTAGCCGCGTGCTAACGCGGCACCCCTCCCTGAACTTTTCGCCGGACTCTGAGCGGAAACCCGGCGGCTGGAAAGAGCGTGGAAAGCACTTTCCCATGGCCGACCGCAAGGCACGGGGGCCCACGGGGCAACCGGAGAGAAGTGCTGCTCACCTGGGGAGACGGTCTTTTCCAGAATGGTGATCAGCTCCATCCCGCCGGCTCGCGCTAATGCTAACGCTCTAGTTACCGCGCGCGCACACGCCGCCTTCCTCGCGGACCTGCACTGCTGTGAGTCGGCCGGCGTCTCGCACTGAACCGCCGGGGAAACGGGCGTCGTCGCGTCGAGGAGCAAAAGAACCGTAACGTCGTGGAAAGCGCACTCTAGGGCGAGTTGAAGCACGAGTTTGGGTCCGCTCCTGCCTCGGAACCGGTCGCTGCGCCGCCGCCGCTGCTGCTGCTGGAACTCTGAGCTCGTCGCGACGCGGAGGGAACTCAAAAAAAACAGGCGAACAATCCGCGCATGCGCGCCAACCGCTATGCCGCTCCTCCCACCCACGCTCCCATAACAACCAAGAACACATTTTTTTTTTTAAATACATTTTTTTTCAAAATACATCTGTTCGACGTCATGAATCTGAGACAATGATTCGAAACCGATTTAGTGTATTCGATTTTTAGAATAACCAACACCAAACATACTTTGCTCTTGTTTATGCTGTATTGTGAGCGATATGGGATTCGAATCCCCATCTGGGTGGGGTTTCCATGTTCTCCCTGTGTCCGCGTGGGTTTCCTCCGGGTTCTCCGGTCTCCTCCCACAGTCCAAAAACATGGATCAAGTCAATTGAGTTATCCAAAATGCCCTATATAGAGTGTGTTTGTGTTTGTGAGTGAATGTGTGCCCAGCGATAGATTGGCACCCTGTCCTGGGTGTATCTGCCCAGCGCCTGAAACGTTGTCCCCTGGATGGGCATGGGGAACCCCACCGCGACCCTAATAGAGAATAAACCGGAAGATAATAAATGGATGGATTTTTAGAATAACATCAACACCAAACATTCATTTATTCATTATCTCCCGCTTTATCTTCTATTAGGGTCGCGGTGGGGTTCCCCATGCCCATCCAGGGGAGAGCGTCTCGGGCGCTGGGCAGATACACCCAGGACAGGGCGCCAATCCATCGCTGGGCACACACTCACTCACACAGACACACTCTATACGGGGCAATTTGGAAAACTCAATTGACTTAATCTTGTGGAGGAAACCGGAGAACCCGGAGGAAACCCACGCAGACACGGGGAGAACATGGAAACTCCACCCAGATGGGGATTCGAACCAGGAATCCCTAGCACTGAGAGGCGAACGTGCTAACCACTAAGCCACCGTGCCGCCTCACCAAACATACATTGCTATTGTTTATGCTGTATTGTGGGCTTAGTGGTTAGCACGACTAGGGATTCTCTGTTCGAATCCCAATCTGGGTGGAGATTCCATGTTCTTCCTCCGGGTTCTCCAGTTTCCTCCCACAGTCCAAAAACATGGATCAAGTCAATTTTTTTCTTTAAATTGCCCCATATAGAGTGTGTTTGTGTGCGTGTGTGCCCAGTGATGGATTGGCATCCTGTCCTGGATGGATCTGCCCAGCTCCCTAAACGTTCTCCCTTGGATGGGCATGAGGAACCCCCCCCCCCACGCGACCCTAAGGATAAAGTGAAAGATAATGGATTATTTACAATAACTTCAACACCTAACATACATTGCTCTTGTTTATGCTGTATTGTGGGCGATATGTAGGCAGCACAGTGGCTTAGTAGTTAGCATGTTCTCCTCTCAGCACTAGGGATTCTCAGTTCGAATCCCAATCTGGGTGGAGTTTCCATGTTCTCCCCGTGTCCGCGTGGGTTTTCTCCAAATTCTCCAGTTTCCTCCCACAGCCCAAAAACAAGGATCAAGGTGTCTGTGTGAGTGAGTGTATAGATTGGCACCCTGTCCTGGGTGTATCTCCCCAGCGCCAGAAACGTTCTTTCCTGTATGGTCATAAATAAATAAATATATGAAGCAGAAGATAATGGATAATGTGGGCAATATGTTCTGTTGCTTTTTTTTTCATTAAAAAATATATATTTTACAAGTTTCGTCAACTGTTGGTTAAAGGATTTTGAAATGAGTTGTTCATTCAATCATTATCTTATAATTGTATGGTCCTCTGCTTTCCTCTCACAGTCCCTCAATGTGGATTTAGGGAAAATGTGTGTGTGTGTGTGTGTGTGTGTGTGTGTGTGTGTGTGTGTGTGTGTGTGTGTGTGTGTGTGTAAATGAGTGTGTGCCCAGCGATAGATTGGCATCCTGTCCTGGGTGTATCTGCCCAGCGCCTGAAACATTCTCCTCTGGTTGGGCTTTGGGAACCCCCCACGCAACCCTAGTAGAGGATTAAGGGGAAGATAATAAATGAATGCAAGTTTGTTAACTGTTGGTTAAAGGGTTTTGAAATTGGCAGTTTATTTATTTATAATCTTCCGCTTAATCCTCTACTAGGGTTGCGGGGCATAGGGGGGTAATTTGGGCAATACACCCAGGACAGGGCACCGATCTATTGCTCGGCACTCTGGATCCCCAGCGCTGAGGCGAATGTACTAACCACTACACCACTGTGCCACTATACTGTACAGTGCTTTTTTTTTTTTGTTCTTTTTTTAAAGGCTTTTTATCTTGGTTAAAGTATTTTGAAATAGGGACAATTAGAGCATTCAGTTTACCTTGAATCCATGTTTTTGGACTGTGGAAGGAAACTCACATGGACATGGGAAGAACATAGAAACCCAGATTAGGATTCGAACTTGTATCCCCAGGACTGAGAGGCGGACATGCTAACCAGTGAGATGGGCTGTACAATAAGCTAATAATTGTCAAGTGACTACACAGGATTGCTCAAGGTAATCTGGCATGTAAACATGGCTTAAGTTCATTTATAATTCATTCATTTACTCATTCATTCATTATCTCCCGCTTTATCCTCTATTAGGGTCGAGGTGGGGTTCCCCATGGAGAACGTCTCGGGCGCTGGGCAGATAGACCCAGGACAGGGCACCAATCCATCGCTGGGCACACACTCACTCACACAGACACGCTCTATATGGGGCAATTTTTTGATAATTCAATTGACTTGATCCATGTTTTTGGACTGTAGGAGGAAACCAGAGAACCCATGCGGACACGGGGAGAACATGAAAACTCCACCCAGATGAGGATTCGACCCGGGAATCCCTAGTGCTGAGAGGCGAACGTGCTAACCACTAAGCCACCATGCCGCCCTTTATTTATAATAGTTTACTTTTTATAATAGTACATCATCTCAAAGCAGCCTTACCGTATCCCAAGCCTGAACCCCCAAGTGGCAAGGCAACTTCCTGTTAAGTCATCTTTATATTTAAAGAAAGAACCTTTGGGTGGATGAAGGCTAAGTGGGAGTCATCCTCCTTGAGCGGCTGGGCAGCAAGAAAAGGTTTATTTTAAGGGGTTGTTTTCCTCCATGTATAAGAACTGTATATTAAAATTCAAATTCAAATAAAAGAATTTTCTTACATACAAATCCAATCCTTCCAAATCATCAGCTGCCATGGAAATGCAAGCAAACCTCATTACTGAGCATTTTACTATCCATTTAATGTGGAAGAATGAGGTACTGGGTGTGAAGCTCTCTGGTGAAGGTGTGCCACCTTTACTCTGAGTTGGATCTTATGTTTAGTAACTCTACATTTACTCCTGATGAATTTTTACTACTGACCTAATCTTATATTCTGCACACAGGAAGGTTTAATAAACTTCTTAATGCACAGAATATAATCTGTTATATTTGAATACTGTAACATTACAGTTTACTTACTTACCTACAATCCTTTTCAACTATTACAAACATAGGAACCATATGGTGGCTTAGTGGTTAGCATGTTCTCCTCTCAGCACTAGGGATTCCCGGTTCGAATCCACATCTGGGTGGCGTTTCCATGTTCTCCCTGTGGGTTTCCTCCGGCTTCTCCAGTTTACTCCCACAGACCAAAAACATAGATTAAGTCAGTTGAGTTTTCCAAATTGCCCCGTATAGAGTGTGTATGTGTGAGTGAGTGTGTGCCCAGCGATAGATTGGCACCCTGTCCTGGGTGTATCTGCCCAGCACCTGAGACGTTCTCCCCTGGATGGGCATGGGAACCCCCCCCCCCGACCTTAATAAAGGATAAAGCAGAAGATAATGGATGGATGGACAACCATAGGAAAGTTTCATAAAACTGCTCTTACAAAGAAATATTACAAAGTGGCAAAAATTAAATTCGAAAGAAACCAGAAAGTCACGGTTACAGTGATCTAGTGTAATTGGTAGTTCAATTAAGCAAAACATACAGAGGATAAATTGAATAGCAATTGAGTCGTGTTTTGTCCCTAGATAGTCTAAAGGTCAATTTACAATATTTCTGATCCATAGAGTTTAATGGTACATTTTTCTTCACTCCGATTTAAACCCGATTGGTGGACGCCTTGAGCATCGATGAACGGATCTAATTCTTTGTGAGGACTGTTTTTAGAAATCTTTAAAAACCTGCTTTTGAAAACTATTTTGTAATGAGCAGAGGCAAAAGACTTCTTCTACGTCCATAAATCATTTTAGAGCCAGAAGTTGTTTTGGGATTTATGCAAGTATAATTCCTAGAACTTAAATACCACTGCTGTAGGTTCTCCAATAAATCTTTCTGTTAAAGCAGAAAAACAGTATTGACAGGTATTGTTTCAGCTGTCCAATTGTACCAAATACAGATCAGAATGTCTCAGTGTTTAATAGTAATAAATAGTCTTTGGCTTAATGAAAGCTGAAGGTTTATCATCATTTTAAATCTGGTATCTCATACCACTCCTTTTGAAACAATATTTAAATGTAAAATCTTCATGCATGCTCCCCCACCCCCCTATAGTCTTATCATTTAAGCAGCGCCCTCACCGTGTGTATAAACTGCATTACGTATGGTCACTGAAGTCCATTTTATTTAACAGAATTAATATTGCAGTTGTTTGAACAGCTGGGATTTAATATACACAATAAGATTGTAACATTTCTGCATTTCTTCCATTTAACCCAACTCAGACCCTCAGCACAAAAACCTGCCCCCCCCCCACCCCCCCCCCCCCCCCCCCCCCCCCCCCCCCCCCCCCCCCCCCCCCCCCCCCCCCCCCCCCCCCCCCCCCCCCCCCCCCCCCCCCCCCCCCCCCCCCCCCTTCAAGTGAAGCATCTGATTAGAGAGGAAGGAGATTTTCATGTCTATGTGAGTGTGTGTACGACTCAACAGGGAATAACCAAACAACACTTTGGCGTTCTGCCTCCTCGCGATTCTTCAAGCAACAATGGCTGACTGTACATGTTAAATCCCGCTCTTTGTGCCCACCCACCATGGGAACACATTCAAAGACCCCCCAGGTAGCCCCTCCCCTCTGCAGTCAGAGTGTCAGTCAGTGTTTCAACGTGTGTAAACGACAAGTTTGGACATTATTTGAGACACCGCTCAAAGTATGTCGCTCCAACGTAGCCGCCACGTAGCGAGCGCTGAACGTTCTGCTCAAAAAGTCGCCGGTTCGACTGTAGCACCTCTGCGGCCTCCTTGTTCAGGGGATCTTCTGGATTCGGCTCCTAAAGAGAGACACATGAGCAAAAGCTTTGGTTAGAATGTTTCAATGTTCTTAGTCATCTCATTAGTATATTTATCAATATTAAAATTATTTTAGGAAAACATCGTAATTATGGATGGATTTAAACAAAAGCAAAGATAGTTTAAAGAAAGATACGAAAAACACTTTGGTGAACTCACTAAGAATAGATACTGCAGTCCATATATGATGGAGTTTATGGTCAGCACTGGTTTCCAGTCTTCTCTACAACCCAAAACACACAGTTAGTAATTTACAGACAAGCTAAACATAGAGAAACACAAACACTGAACTTATACACATACATACTGTATATATTTAAGAAATTATAAATACACATTTTTGAATATGAAACTTATGACTTAGCCTTTTGATTTAGTTTTTACATTTGTGCAAACTGAATAAATTTCCTTGAATTTTAAAATGGCAAAGGTAACAAGAAAACATATACAGTAATTACTCAGCCATCACAGGGTTATGTTCCAGAGACACAGCAAAGAAGCGACGTAATATTAATTGTATTATTTATATAATTTTAATAGGGTGGCACGATGGCTTAGTGGTTAGCATGTTTGCCTCTCAGCACTAGGGATTCCCGGTTCGAATCCCCATCTGTTTCCATGTTCTCCCCGTGTCTGCGTGGGTTTCCTCCGGGTTCTCCGGTTTCCAAAAACATGGATCAAGTCAATTGAGTTCTCCAAATTGCCCCCTATATAGTGTGTTTGTCTGAGTGTGTGCCCAGCGCCCGAGACGTTCTCCCCTGGATGGGCATGGAGAACCCCACCGTGACCCTAATATAGGATAAAGCGGAAGATAATGAATGAATGAATATAATTTTAATAATATCCTCCCACTTTGTTATTCACCTCTCCTGCATTCTTATAAACACTTTTTTTAAGTACTTTCTACACTTTTAAACCTACATAATATTACCAACAGATATACAAAATTCTGCAATATAGTGAACTCTGCAAGACAGAGACAGACAGAGAAACTGATTGACACAAACACAGAACAACTGTTACTTAAACAGCACCTGAGTATGTTTAGACAGACGTTGCCCTCAAGGTCGATGTTGGGGTGGTACACCATGGTCTCACACTTGACTTTGGGGGGGTCGTGAGGATAACCCTGCCCTACCTGTTTAACATAACTATATTTATAATCTTATATTCAATATTCATAAAACCATCATTAATGTATTCATTAATATAATAATCGAACTAATACAATTGTATATAATATCAAAAACATTTTTTTATTGCATTTCAATGAAATATACAGTATTTTAAATAAATAAGATATCTGCATAATTTATATTATAAGCTAGCTGTAAAATTGCAAATACGTTTACATTTTTCACTTTTACTGTAATTGGTGTACTTAAACCTACGAACCAGTACTTCATACATTCATCCTATTAACAGCAAATAAAAACCAAGATGCGTTTTAGTATTTTAAACATACAGTCTACAAATATTTGTAAATAATAACTTTTTGTATTATTTTTAACAAATAAAAACTCTTCACCATAAGCACAGCTCTATAACTATTTATTGGTTTTATATTACGGTGTATTGTCTAATATATAAAAAAAACATTTACTCAGGTTCTGTTGTACAATACCTGATAAAAAAAGCTTACATTCACACTATAAAGTTAAACAGAAATGTGATTACAAGAAGCACAATGATGACTGAAGATTTCCTTACCTTAAAACTAAAAACAAATTTTCCACCTTTGTAGAAACCCTGTATAATAAAATACAACAGAAAAAGCTCAAGTTAAACAAAGACAAACACAAAAAA
The DNA here is from genome assembly GCA_019802435.1 of Corydoras maculifer. Classification (NCBI taxonomy): domain Eukaryota; kingdom Metazoa; phylum Chordata; class Actinopteri; order Siluriformes; family Callichthyidae; genus Corydoras; species Corydoras maculifer. The sequence continues at coordinate 467,247 of JAFMOD010000389.1, forward strand.
AGAAAGTGAAGAGGATGGACACACAAAAACAAAACCCACGGAATATCAAAAGAGAAAGAGACAAAAGAAAGACAGAGAATAACATTAAAAAAGAAACATCAACAGAAAAAGTGGAAAAGAGAAAAGGGCAATAGACAGGTTGAGCCGGAGACAGAAAAATATGTTTTAAGAGCAAGGGCTAATCTAAGAGAAACAGAGGGATACAGAAAAAGACAGACAAGCTGCTTAAAAGAAGAAAAAAAAAACATACAAACTATGCTAATGAAGAGAAACAGAGAGACAGAAAAGAAAAAAAAAAAGAAAAAAAAACACACACACACACACACAGACAGACAAGAGACAAATACCGAAAGTGAGACAAAAAGAATGAGATAAATATAACTTAAATCCTACAATGCAATTAAAAACCCTGTATAATAAAACACAACAGATCAAAATGTTTGGATAAAATATATAAACATCATTAATGGTATACTATTTCTTTTTTTAAATGAAGACGTGTCCTAAACAAATCACCTTATCTACCACAAATTACATTACTACAGCATTTTACATATATGAGTGATTTATTAGCCTACAGTGCTAAACCAGTGACCTTCAGACAATAAGGGATGTTTTACATTGTTTACACAATTTTTCTTTAGAAAGAGCTTTATCCTGAAAAGATTTATTGTCGCTCTCCGAACACTGCAAATGATTATGACTTACCAACAGAAGTAAACAAAATCTGTCTCTATCATCAGCGGAAAGAGTACAGCACCAATGTGTGGTTTACATGTTTAAGGGTTTAAAAAAAAAATTAATAAAAAATTTTTTTTTTATCTGTCTGAATAAGGTGCGAGAGCAGCTCAAACCTCGTCTGGTGAAATGATGAGTTTAAAGTTCAGTAGATCGTCCTGATCAGGAAACACAATCTCACACGTCTTTGGAAGATTCAGCTCATTGATATCTGAAAGAAAGAAAGACAGAACAGTGTAAGAGTAAGCAAGTCAATAAAAAGGATTGTTATAATTGCAACTATCAATTACCACACAACACCATAAAACTACAATTTTTTACGTTAATGTGTGTCTTTGTTTTGCTAATAAAGCACCTTGAAATAAACTGATCTTAAGAGACAAACAAGAAGAGGAAAGAGAAGAAGAAGCTTACAGCCATGGAAATAAATAGAGATGAAGACAGACAGAAAAAGATCAAGTTATATATAAAAAGAGACAAACACAAGTCACACAACAAAAAGTAAAGGAGGACAGGGAAATGAACAGAAAAACAAGAAAAAAATAAGGATAGAACAGAAAGACAGAATGACATTAAAGTTATAACATTAAAACAAAGTGAAAAAGAGAGATCACAATGTTAATCAACTGTTACACTATATGAACACTATTATTCTTATATATATATATATATATATATATATATATATATATATATATATATATATATATATATATATATTCATTCATTCATTATCTTCCGCTTATCCTCTATTAGGGTCGCGGTGGGGTTCCCCATGCCCATCCAGGGGAGAACGTCTCGGGCGCTGGGCAGATAGACCCAGGACAGGGCGCCAATTCATCGCTGGGCACACACTCACTCACACATACACACTCTAAATTGGGCAATTTTGAGAATTCAATTAACTTGATCCATGTTTTTGGACTGTGGGAGGAAACCGGAGAACTCGGAGGAAACCCACGCAGACACGGGGAGAACATGGAAACTCCACCCAGATGGGGATTCGAACCGGGAATCCCTAGCGCTGAGAGGCGAATGTGCTAACCACTAAGCCGCCTATATATATATATATATATATATATATATATATATATATATATATATATGAAGTCTTAAAACAATATATATATTATATAATGTCATTATTGTTATACTACCTTATTATTGCAATATATTCTGTTATGTATATTTATCTAACGTGTTTTATAATTTTAATATGAATTGAATTATGTCATACCAATAAAGCTTCTTTTAAGTTTAAGTTTTAGTGCCGGGTAACATCTACCTCTGCCTCTCAACTTACTGGCATTAGTATGGGGAAGTTAATTTCCTGTTTCAGCATGTATAAGAAGGCTTGTGTGATGACTCTGTATGGGGGAATTATTTCAAACCCAAAACTCATCCTTAAAGAACTGCTCTGGTATGAATAAGGATCATGTGCCACAAAAAATGTCTCCATATAATAGGCAAAAAAAACACATGCTTTAAATTGCTGTACAGATATTTGTTACAGGGGACCCCCATTTAAATGGAAGCATTTTTGTGATGAAGGTGTGGTTGGTTTTCAGGTGTCTTCATGACTTCTGTCTGTACAGTGAAACATCTTCGACTATGACGTAAACATCCATTACAATCGAATCCGTTTCACTTTACTAATCGTTTAATATCCGATCACATAGTGTAGTCAAGTATATTTATTTAGGAGTCTGATTTAATGGCATGCTGAGTGAATGTTCAGGCAATAAACTTGAGATTATTAGAAACCATTCGTATTAGCTTTGTTGTTAGCATTGTATAGCTCAACGTTTAAACGTTTTTGATTGTTTTATAGGTTAAATCATTGTTTACTGAAACTTACATCCAGTAAGGGTTTAGAAAGAGTGAAATTCAGAATATGACACGCGTTTAGACGTTTTATACAAAGACAACTATGTTTCAGTGATTTCAGCTTAGCGCGTTAGCTCATTAAAACGCACTGCTTTTCAGAAAGAAACAACTCCTGGTTTGCGCAGAACGAATGGGATTTTCGTTATAAGCTGAAAAGGGGAAAGTGACTTTATAGAGTTGTGCTTAACGTCTGAGCAAAAGAACACAGAATGAAACGCCATCGCTGAGGAGAAGCAGGTTAGCCGGTTAGCGTTAGCCTGGCTGCTAGCGGTACCTTTCTGTATCCGGAGCTGGGCCGCGCTGGCCTTCTTTCCTCCGGCTCCGGTTCGGTTTCCACCCGCAGACTCTTCATCCTTCTTCTGCTGCTTTAGGGAGAAAAGTTTAATCATCGTTCTGTTTCACTCACTCACTCTGTGTGTGTGGGGGGGGTGTGTAAGAGAGAGTGAAAGAGTGAGTGTGTGTGTGTGAGAGAGTGTGTGTGTGTGTAATACACTGCAGCTACTGCGCTCTTCACTACATACAACCTCAGTGTGTAAAGTGTGAGTGTTAGAGTGCATAGGCTAACAGCCGGTACCCCCCCCCCCATCTCTCACTCACACACACACACTATATATATATATATATATATATATATATATATATATATATATATATATATATATATACTCATTCATTCATTCATTCATTCATTATCTTCCGCGTTATCCTTATATTAGGGTCGCGGTGGGGTTCCCCATGCCCATCCAGGGGAGAACGTTTTGGGCGCTGGGCAGATAGACCCAGGACAGGGCACCAATCTATCGCTGGGCACACACTCACTCACACAGACACGCACGCATACACACTCTATATGGGGCAATTTGGAGAACTCAATTGACTTGTTCCATGTTTTTGGACTGTGGGAGGAAACCGGAGAACCCGGAGGAAACCCACGTAAACACGGGGAGAACATGGAAACTCCACCCAGATGGGGATTCGAACCGGGAATCCCTAGTGCTGAGAGGCGAACGTGCTAACCACTAAGCCACCGTGCCGCATATATATATATATTCATTCATTCATCATCTCCCGCTTTATCCTCTATTAGGGTCGCGGTGGCGTTCCCCATGCCCATCCAGGGGAGAACGTCTCGGGCGCCGGGCAGATACACCAAGGACAGGGTGCCAATCTATCGCTGGGCACACACTCACTCACACAGACACACTCTCTATCTGGGGCCATCCATCCATCAATTATCTTCCGCTTTATCCTATAAATCCTTTATCCTATGTGTGTGTGTGTGTAAAAATGTCAAATATATATATATATATATATATATATATATATATGTACAAATATGTATTACATATTAATAGATTTATTAAAATATATAAGGTCTGAATTCTGAGATAAAAAGTCTAGAATGACTTAGTCATAATTTAAGCTTTAACAGAATTCTGGGATATGTTTTTGGGCTTCCATAGTGAGGCTCGGTGGAAATTTGGTAAACGTTATTAGTTAACTCAGATTTAGCTCAGGAGCGACTGAGTGGGGGTTCAGTGAATATGCCTTGAGCTTCAGTAATTGCTGTTTTACTGCTTTCTCTAGTGACTCCAAGGAACTTGGTAAAGCTCTGTGAAGGTTTAGTAAATGCTTTATAAAGGTTAAGTGGATGCTCTGTGGAGGTTTGGTGGATGTTTAACGCAGGTTAGCTCTGTGGAGTATAAAAACTGTAGACTCTGCGCAGTGTAGGCTCGTGATGACTTAGTGAAAGGTCATTGAAGGTTCATAATGACATTGTAACAGCTTAGATGAATACAGTTTGTAGACAATCTGAGAAAATAAAAACCCTGCAGTGGAGGCTGAGTGTGTAGCAGAATAGAACCCAGTAACTGCTCCAATATGGAACCTGCTTCACTTGTGCACAGATGGACAGTCTGGGGAAGCAGTGGAGAATCTTTTTCAAGCTGTTGCCACATTCTGTAAAATATTCTACATTTTTAACCATATTTTATGCAGAAATGAGATCAGACTGAGATTTTAATGCTGTGATGTAAGCATTTATTTATTATCTTCCACTCAATCCTCTACTACGGTCATGGAAAGGAAGGGGGGGGGGTCCCCATGCCCATTTAGGGAAGAATGTTTCAGGCACTGGGCAGATTTACCCAGGACAGGGAACACTTAAAGTTAAGCACAAAACTGGGAGATCCCCAGTTGTCACTTCTAACAAGATAGCCATTAAGTCAAGCCCAGGTTTAAAGTTTATTCATTCATTCATTCATCTTTATTTTATCCTCTATTAGGGTCGCTGGGGAGGGGGGGTTCCCTATGCCCTTCCAGGGGTGAATGTTTCGGGCGCTGGGCAGATACACCCAAGACAGGGCGCCAATCTATCGCTGGGCACACACTCACTCACACAGACACTCTCTATATGGAGCAATTTGGAGAATTCAATTGACTTGATCCATGTTTTTGGACTGTGGGAGGACGCCGGAGAACCCGGAAAAAACCCATGCAGACACGGGGAGAACATGGAAACTCCACCCAGATGGGGATTCGAACCAGGAATCCCTAGCGCTGAGAGGTGAACGTGCTAACCACTAAACCACCGTGCTGCCCAAGTTTATTCATTTATATTCTTATTTTGATTAAGTTAACAGGAAGAACTGCAATCTAGCTGAAAACTTATAGGGTGAAAGGCAAGGAAAGATCCTGGAAAAGTCTATTACAGGGCATTCACACATCCATAGAAAAATCCCTGGATAAATGAATGGTGTGGTAGCTCAGTGGTTTGTGTGTTGGGCTATTGATCTGGAAATTGTGATTTCAAAACCCAGGTCCACTGAAGTTATCAATGTGCCCCCTTGAGTAACACTTATTGCTCCAATACTGTGCTTTGACATCAGACATTAATTTAGCATAGTTGTAGCTCTCTTTGTATTAAAGCGTCTGTAACTGTCATTTGTAACAAAGTTAAATGGTGATGTAGTGGTTAGCACGCTTGGCTCTCAGTGCTGGGGATCCAGGTTCGAGTCCCAGTCTGGGTTGTTTCTTTCTGTGTGGGCTTCCTCTGGTTTCCTCCCACAGTCCAAAGGCATGAATCCAAGGTTAATTGGCTGATCTATATTGCCCCTTATGGCGAGTGTGTTCTCAGCGATGTTTTGGCATCCTGTCCTGAGTCCTGTCCACTCTTCCCTGGATGGATATGCATAAATGCATTTATTTTCTCCAAATTGTCCTGAGTCCTGTCCACTCTTTCCTGGATGGACATGCATAAGTAATGTGACTAAATATTCATTCATTCATTCTCTTCTGCTTTATCCTATATTGGGGTCACGGGGGGGGGGGGGCATTCAGGCGCTGGGCAGATACACCCAGGACAGGGTGCCAATCTATCGCTGGGCACACTCTCACTCACTCACACAGACACACTCTATATGGGGCAATTTGGAGAGCTCACTTGACTTGATCCATGTTTTTTGGGACTTTAGGAGGAAACCCACGCGGAAACGTCGAGAACATGGAAACTTCACCCAGATTCGAACCGGGAATCCCTAGTGCTGAGAGGCGAACGTGCTAACCACTAAGCCACCGTGCCGCTGTGACGAAATAAAACACGTAAATTAAGTCTAAGGTGCGTTCCAATACATGCTTATCTTCGGTTTACCTCCAAGCATTTCAGATCGTTGGGAGCAAACCCACGCAGAAAAGTGGCGAGCGTGCAAACGCCACACATAACGGACCTGGTCCGCCCAGCCAGTGACTGTCTTCTCGCCACAGTGGGCTTTCCATTTATAAAAATTGGTGAATGGACGCTGAACTGCCGCGGATTGAATAATAATGAACACGTGTAGCTACGCCTCCAAGCGACTACACTTCCCACAAGCCTCCCCTGGCCCTGACGCAACAAATGGGCGTGGTCTCGGCGCGCTTCCCTCCCCCGTGTTTTATTTTCTATTTATTTATTTCATTTTTCTAGGGCAGAAATGGAGCCCGATGGCGTCTTCTACGATCGCGTGTCATAGAGAGCAGCGAGAGGAATGATGTCGAACTGTAAAAATGCGCCACACGATTTTGAATAACACGCAATATGGATTTAGAGACGGGATTCAGACAATGAGGAGAACAAAAGGCACCACGTTCAGTTCAGATCAAGCGTGCGTTTCATTTTGATCAGATTCGTAACCGAATTAAATGAACTGGTTTATTGCAGAGGCGTGATTTAGGTGGATTTCGCATTTAATGAGGCTACTGTAAAACACGGGGCTATGAGAGCTGATAGACTGGACCAAATGCCACAGAACCTGTGATTGTCCTCCGATATCGGATATAATTGTTTATCTGGGCATCATTCGGGATCATCATTGCAGCTGCATTACACATCCAAACCCTGGACTAACAGCCAAGATTTTTAGTTTGTTTCAATTTTTAGATCTTTTTTTCCTTCCATTTTCCCTGCAAGAACACATGTAAGGGGACGAGAGAAGGGAAGGCAAGAAAAAAGGAAGAAACAAGGAAGCAATCCCTCTATTCCTGTCTCCATCTATCGCTCCATCTCGCAAATATTAATTTTATTTGCAAACAAAATAATAACCGTTTCTAATGCGCGACCAAGGAGTATGCGACTCGGCACTAATCACAGGTGAGTCGCTAATTAATGATTGAAATCCCACATTAATTATCACTAATTGTTTGTTTTTACATTTAACCCAGCTTCACCGCGATACACCAAAGCAGCCATCCATTCACACTAGTTAGCTTTGTATAGCATGGGCTGCGTCCTAATCAGCATACTATCGTACTACGTAGTATGTCAAAACAGCCACGACACCTTTGCTGTCGTTGTGATTTTTTGACATACTCCTTAGTAAGATAGTATGCTTATTGGGACGCAGCCATTGTCTTAACCTAGCATGGCCACCCTAATTTGCCGTTTCGAGTCTTAAAATGATCGTACACCCCCCGAGAGTGACACTGTCTTTAATTTAAATAATTGTTGGCCCCCTCCTGAGTGTTGTGGTCGCTTCATGTTGTGCTCGTTTACGCTTCGGGAGTGAAGTCCTCACGGTGTGCGGTGCTAAGCTAACCTATGCTAAGCTAACCCACACTACGTTGCGTATCATTAGGGGTGTGTATGTAGCCGTTAGCGTGTTAGCCCCTCGATCTTCTGCATTTTACTCTTAATGCCAGTCTTCAAAACACGAACTTCCACTCTTTAGCAATAATCTGACGTTAAACCACGATTCCGTGTCATCATGTAGCAGCTTTATGGATTTTTTTTTGCACACCCGCTGCTCTGCATGATTCCTACGTTGCTAATGTTGAAGTAGATCAAGAAGACATCTGATTATCAGTACGATTGTGGTTTTAGGACATCAGCGATGTCGGTACAGCTTTAGTGACGATTTTACAAACGTGTTAATATGCGTGGGTCGCTATGTGACAGGTGATTAAATCCGAAAATAAAAGTAAAATTCAGATCGAAGGTGATCATGTGAGATTAAACGTTTTTGGAAAGTTGTGCGTTCAGCTGACAGTTCAGCCTGAAAAAGATTAAATAATGGTACATATTTTTGATAGAGAGATTAAGCTGGGAATGTAGGGACCCATTAAAATGTAATTTTGGAATTTGCTGTAGTGATGCTGCGACAGAACACAGAGCTTCCTTGAACCTTTTCTGTGACCGAGGTATTACAGTGTCAATTAAGGTATTACAGTGTCAACACTAACTGGAAATTTAGGAGAATAAAAGTCATAAGTAAATAAGATCTTTTTAGTCATCTATCATAACACAAGACCCTCTTGCCCTCTGGAGTATCTGATGGCTCAACTCGTGTTTGGAGACAGCGTTATTCAAACTGTAAGTGATGACTGCTGAGCCTTGTGAATAATATTTTAAACATAATGCCTCCATGACATGAAAATGTTGGTGAGCTGAACCATGCTGAACTGAGTCATGCTCTCACGGTTTCAGAATTGGATTTTGAAATATCTAAGCATTGAATCAAGGGGCCCGGCTTTAACCCTGGAACACAGTGGGGTGTTTGAATGCTTTTTTTTTTTTGCCTCACTCCATTTAAAGTGATTTATTTTGCTTACTGTGCTTACACACAGAGGAATTTGTTCTCCACATTTAACCCATCTGTGCAGTGAACACACACATACACGCACACTGTTGAGGTGAGCACATGAGCGGTGGACAGCCCTGCATCGGCGCCCGGGGACCATGGTAGTTGGTGGGACCAGGAATCGAATCGGGGACCACAGGCCTTAAACTGCCCCCGTTTTAAATAAATGCGCTCACATTACATACAAAGTCGGTACTCCATAAAGGCATGCTTTATTCATTTAATGACATTTACAAAGTAAAGTGATTTATTTTTCCTACTGTGCTTACACATAGTATAATCTTTTCTCCTCGTTCAACCCATTCGTGCAGTGAAACACACACACACATACACACACTAAATGAAGTGAGTACACGTGCCTGGATCAGTGGGCAGGCCCGTACATGGCCCCTGGCAAACAATTGGGGTTAGGTGCCTTGCCCAAGGACACTTCAGCCATGGTACTTAGAGGGGCTGGGAATCGACCCGAGGACCTTCGGGTTGCAAGGCTGGTCCTTTAACCACAAGCCCATGATGTATGACAGTAGAAAATGTTAATAGCCCATGTGTTGATGTTACCCAAGACATGCCACACAGGGTGTCAGCCCTAAGTCATGCATTGTGTCAGGACAAAATTTTGAAGTTTGTTGCAGTCTCTGACCGAGTTCTGGATTGTTTATTTTTGTGTGACAGTGAAAATGAGTGCATCTGGGCCGATTTGAGTGACGCATGCAACGAAATCTCAGCATTAAAAGAAAATCTCGACAGCTCTGCTGTGGTGATGTGGCAGAAAAGGCTTGTGGACTTTGGATAAACTGATGAGTGCTTATAGAAGCAGTTCACTATAACACAATACAACTGACTGGAAAATTAGAAAAGCTATTTTGAAAAATGATTTTGATTTAACAAATCAGACATACCTGATCAGCTTTGATATATCCATATCCTCACTAAAGACTCATCTGTTTAGGACTGCCTTTAAGGTCTGATTGGTCCTTTGCAGTGTTATATTTTAATCTGCTTTAAATTGCTTTTTGTTGTTGTTGTTGTTGTTGTTGTTGTTGTAGGGTATCCAGAAGTGGCCAGAAAGGTGCCTATGAAATAAAATGTATTATTATTATTATTTATTATCATAGATTCAGTTTATTCTTTCTGCACATTGACAGGTTTGATGTGGTGATGTACCCATAATACTTATCATGATTATTTATAAATTGTAATAAATCAGTGATGGGGATGAGATGTCATGGATCTGCACATCCAAAGGAGAAAGTTTCAGGCGATGGGTAGATACACCCAGGACAGGGCGCCTACATGGACACTCCATCCAGATTAAGATTAGAACCTGGATCCCCATAGCTGAGAGATGAATGTGCAGCTCAATTTAACAAATTTTCATTAGTAAGGTTAGTAGTAACAAAGTTGTAATAAAGATACGTCATTATTACACTATAATACATATACACAGATGTAAAGCACAACACATTTCATTACATATCCCAGTCTATGTTCAAGTTCAAGTAATTTATTTATATAGCACTTACAACAGTACAGCTTTACAGAATGAAAAACATTGAAACCCCCAAAGAGCAAGCCGAAGTGACAGTGGCAAGAAAAAAACTCCCTGTTATGTTGTTATTTTGAGGAAGAAACCTTGGGAGGACCAAGACTCAGTGGCGAACTCATCCTCCTTGAGTGGCCAGGCATTAAAAACAGTGTAGGACAACCATGTACAGATGGAAACAAATGAAAAAACTATATGTGAGTCCATTAAGTGGTGCCTATGGGGCTTGTGGTTAAAGAACAAGCCCTGTGACTTATAGGTCTCAGTTTGAGTCCTGGTACTGATGCCAAATATTGGTTCAAATGCCCTGAGACCAGGCACCTATCCTCAATAGCTCCCTGAGTGTGAAGTATGGTCAGAAACATGTACAGGGTCACCCATCGTTAGTATGCTTACTGCACGTTTGTGTGTTTTACTGCACAAATTGGTTAAGCCTGGAGGAACAACTCCACTGTGTGTAAGTGGTAGGCAAAATAAGAGTTGGTAAGCTCAGCCAAGAGTCGGCACCCCTGGAGTAGCAAGGGTCTTTTGCTTACGTGTCCTTGTCTGCAAATTTGTGGACATGGCATTCAATATCACTGAGCAACTTTCCACACTGAGCACCACTACCCATGGTGGTGGTATAGGTATTGGGTCTAAAAGCAGTTGTAAGGATACTACAGCTGTAATAATGGAGTTGAAACTAATGTCAGTCGTTGTGTTGGTTGTATTTAAAATTATTGTAATTACAGCAGAGGTAGTTTCAGTCGGTCTAGAGGTGTGGTAATTAATAGTAATTAATGATAAATCTTCGACTATAGACTTTACCTTAAAAATCTTATTTTTGAAATATTTATATCAATTTCAATGTTAAAATTGTGTTATTAAACACTTTTCACATCAGCAAATTTTTCAACACTGTACAAACATCGATCCACAATACAATTTACAATATTATAATTATATGAGCATGAAAATGCAAATCCAAACATTTGCAAGCATGATAACCGAATTTGAGGAAACACACAGACATGTGAAAATCCCCTCCTCAGCCACTTTATTAGGTTCAGGTTTTTGAATCACCCTCAGTGTCTCTTTTATGAGTACACTCACTATATAGATGCACTTTTCAGGTTTACAGTTACAGACTGTCGTCCATTTGTTATTTGTACATTTTGTTCCTTTTTCTCAGAACATGTGGGGCAAGGATGATTTGGGTGGTGGATGATTCTGAGCACTGCAGTGACACTTGCATGATGATGTGTTGAGTACTGTTATGATGTAATCAGATATCACAGCTCTTTTCGTAGTTCTACACACTTCAGCATCAGTGCTAGACTGAGAATAGTCCAACAAAACAAAATGGCCAGGTAACAGCGTTCTGTGTGTTGTGAGCACTGATAAAAGATTAAAGGATGCCTCCCAACATCTCATACATACACGAACACACCAGTGTAATTGCAGTGCTGAGAATCATCCTCTACCCAAATGGTAGGTTCTCTGTGATGGTTCTGTGGGGTTCTGACCACTGAAGTACATGTAGATGGAGGTGACTAACGAAGTATGTAAAGACAGTCAGACTATAGTCTAAAACTGTAAAGTGCAGCTCTATGGTGAGAGGAACTGATGTACAGTGAGTGTGGAAGTTGTTTCTCCTGGGGTGTTCAGTAAGTCTATGTTTTTTTTGTAGGTGGAACTAGTTACTTTACATCGGAACCTCTGTTTTTTTTTCTAATCCGTTCGCAAATAATTGGTGAAATCCAAAATCGATGGAAACAGAGGCATCCATTTCCATTTATAATAAAGGAAATCCAATTAATTCGTTCTAGAGACGCCAAAATACATCACATTTTATGAAGACTTAATGTAGTGCTTAAAACTAAAAGGGGACTGAAACAATTATATATTAAATTTTTTTTTTTTTTTTTTAAAAACAATATAAAAGAATACTGTAAATGAACATTTAATAGAACACATTCATATTTCTCACCAGGAATTGTGCTGATATATATCGGACGATATAATATGGCATAACCCTAAAAAGTGAAAGAGGTTAAGATGGAAGTAGTGATGGTAATGGTAGTGGTGATGTATTAATATTAAGTGTTTATGACCATGTGGTAATGAAAGTAAAGGATTTCCGTGTTCTCTGCTATAAACTCTTGTAAATGATTTGGAAAGTTTCACTTCTGCTTCCTTCTTTTGCTTCCATTATTAATTCTGCTTTCATGTTGCATTGTTATGACCCATTATACCACATCAACTACAGGATGCTGACGCTCAGAATGGATTAATGAATAATTACATGGCTGAATGGTTGGTTGAACAAGACGGGTGGATTGTTTTGGTGATAATATGAATAGGTGATTGGATATATTGGTTGATGGACACGCCCCCTTCTTGCTACATTCTCTTTTTTTCTCCACTTACCATATAGATGGACTTTGTAGTTTTACAATTACAGACTGCAGTACATCTGTTTTCTTTGTTTTTTTTAATCCCCTGTTGGTTCTCTTTTCCGTTTTGGTCAGGACCATCACAGAACAGGTGTGATTTGGGTGGCGGATTGTTTGCCAGTTCTACAATAACACTAATGTGGTGAGAGGATTTTAGTGCAGCAGTGCTGCTGTAGTTTTCTTTAAACACCTCAGTGACACTGCTGGGATAGGAATGATGCACCAACCAAAAAATATCTGCTCTGTGCTGGTACTATTGGGGTCCTGATCAGAGTAAAAGGGACTTACGCACTATGCGCTGTAGTACACAAACAGATGAACTACTTTTCCCCGAATATTTTTATAACCTGCGTTCTGTAATTTGGCCACATAATGGCAGCATTTGATGTAGAAACTGGGGGAAAAAAATGTATAACCTGAACTAGATTACGTCGTGGAAGTCCAGTTATTAGCGATTTTTGCTTTCAGTAAACACATCCATAAATCACACCTTGTTTTTTTTATTATGGTGTGTTTGTAACCGTATAATAAAAGCTATAAGGCACTCGGGATTGTGTATTATTGTGCATAAATCATGGCAAAGATGTGTAATGATGCCCCTTCTTCGCACTTAACAACACCTCTTTCCCATGATTTATTCACAGTAATGCACACCCACTCATACCTTATTGCTTTAATATCAATGGGTTAATTGTGGGGGAACAAATTCCCCTGGGGGTAAGCAAGCACAGTTGGTAAATGGATCACATTATTACTGCAGTGTCTGATCCAATGATGCAACCCAAACTAACACTCCACCTCTGTGTCAGTGTAGTACCAAGCACCATCCACCACCCAAAAAAAATGCTTGCTCTGGGGTAACAACGGAGGGGGGGGGATCAGGTTTCAAGAAGAATAGCTAAGGAAAGTATGATGAGAAATGCATTTTCTACAGTATGTAATTGTAGAAAGCACATCTGTACATTAAGTGGAACTGATGAAATTGATGTAGAGACAATAATCAAGAGGGTGAAACTAATGATGGTGGATATCAGATTTGTACTAAGACAGGGGGATGTTTTTTATTTTTCAATATGTAGGCCACAAAGACCAAGACAGTCAAGCCATAATAAACAGTATAATGGCTTTCAGGTAGGCAGATTTTTAATTATAAAGTATGTCTTAAATAAGTAATTAGTACTTGCGTCTTTGTAATTAATGTTAGGATGCAGCTGAAAATGAAGCATTACCATTTGATGGGAGTGAGTAATCATGAATCGGTAATTTCCAGCAGTAATAGTGGTTATTACTGTAATAAGCCCTGTCTATTTACAAATGTTAGTATGTTTGTGTACATTAATATCCACAAGGATGAAGACGGGTGAGAGTTATTGCTGCACTGGGACTGTTTCACCTTCAGGCACCATGACTCAGCTGTTTCCCTCACACTGCTCCTAATTTCTTCTTCATTTCACCCTGCTTTTCAGATAACTGGGTTAAAAATGTGCTAGAAAGACATTTCGAGGCTTCACCCGCGGTGCTAATCACTTTCCTGACTTGCAATAGACAGATGGAAAAGAGTAGAAGCTCAATGGTGCACAATAAAACTAACTGGTACCAACGTTCGATGTTTTGTCTTATTGTATTAAAATAGCAGCTGCCTTTTTTTTTTTTTTTACCCAATCGAGTTTAAAAGGCGTTAGATTCTGTGGCATCACAGCTCGAATGCCAGGTTTGTGTCAGGAGCGTTCACAGAGACTCCACCGCTCATCTCCTGAGGGAGTTCGGCTCATTATCAGGATGATTGTTCTTTCTATGAATGTACGCTATTAATCTAAAGTACCTGAAATCCTGCCAAGTGGGCTGTTTTTCTTTTGACATTGCAATTGAAGTTCTGATTTATATCTTAGCGTGCAGTAGGGTTTGAGGTAAGTGCTTTGAACATCGATCTTTGCTGACTAGAGACGAGCCGATTTATGGTTTTCGCAATTCATTGTGATTAAAAGCATTGCAAATAATTCTTAACATTTTTTTGATGACATCACTTCCGCAAACATTTGCTGTAAGGAAAAAAAATATGGGTGTATCTAGAACATATGTTATCAAACTTTCAGACTAATTATGAAACCAAAATTTTCAAATACCTACTATGTTTTTTTGTTACGGAATGACATATGGCAAACGTCAACAGGTGGGAATTAAAGCATTAATGTATGAGCCATAGAGGAGTACAGTTACACCTT
>JAFMOD010000389.1:487181-510250 GCA_019802435.1 Corydoras maculifer
ATGTTTTTGGACTGTGGGAGGAAACCGGAGAACCCGGAGGAAACCCACGCGGGCACAGGGTGGACATGGAAACTCCAGCTAGATTGGGATTCAAACCAGGAACCCCTAGCGCTGAGAGGAGAACATGCTAACCACTAAACCACACTATGGCCTGTGTCCATTTTTAAAAATTTAAAAAGCTGTCAGATTCGTGAGGCCGTCCTGCAGAACTGCCATGAACAAAAACCCAAAAGGTCCACAGGACTGCTGGTGTAGCACTGCAAATCACAGATGTCTGATAGATGAACTATAGCAGGACATTTTATTGTATTCTGTTCTTTAATTTATTGATTTTATTTTTTACACATTTTAGGATGGCGATGGTTTGGGAAAGAGGCGTTTGGATAATGGTGAAGTTGGCCGATGGAAGATCACTGATGACCCCCCGCCAAGCAAAAAGAAACCAGCTTCCAGTGAGGAGGCAAGACAGGACGGACAGAAGCGCAAGAAGGAGAAGGAGCTGTCACAGGAGAGTGGCCCCAAGAAAAAGGTATTAATAATCATCAGTATATGTACTCTGTGTGTGTGTTTGTAGTGTGTGTGTGTGTTTATATCCCGGCACAAGCAATAAAACTGATGTGTTCTAGTCCCATTTTAAAAGTGAACGCTAATCTCTGGGTAACAGGATTCTGGTTTCTCTAACAATCGTAG
The DNA here is from genome assembly GCA_019802435.1 of Corydoras maculifer. Classification (NCBI taxonomy): domain Eukaryota; kingdom Metazoa; phylum Chordata; class Actinopteri; order Siluriformes; family Callichthyidae; genus Corydoras; species Corydoras maculifer. Next base: position 487,872 of record JAFMOD010000389.1, read on the forward strand.
ACTGCCATCTAGTGGCTAACTTATATAATACATTTTATATAAAACAGCATTGACTGGGTTGCTGATTGCTGTTTATATTAATCTGTACTTTGATACAAAATAATGTATTGTTTATCACACATTGACATAAACATATTAGAGATGTTATTCGTCCAGTCATGACTTCAATAATATCAGCCAATCAGGTTTGAGGTGGCAATCATGTAAAACTGAGGTTGATGGTGAATTAAGTTATATTGTGTCAAGGTTCCTTAAATAAATAATAATAATAAAAAAAAATAAAAAAACATCCACACAATGTGCTGCTGTCAGACCATGCTTACAGTTTCAAGTGTGAAGCTGCTTTCACCAAATATAACACTTTGTATCACATGACAAATAAGTCTCTGTGTCACTTCTATTGATCCGTTATCTTCCGCTTCATCCTCTACTAGGGCGCTGGGCAGATACACCCAGGACAGGGTGCCAATCTATCACTAGGCACACACTCACTTACACAAACACACTCTACATGGGGCAATTTGGAGACCTTGATCCATGTTTTTGGACTGTGGGAGGAACCCGGAGGAAACCCACGCGGACACGGGGAGAACATGGAAACTCCACCCAGATGGGGATTCGAACCGGGAATCCCTAGTGCTGAGAGGAGAACATCCTAACCACTAAGCAACCATGCTGTCCTAACAAGTAAATTACTGTAAAACATTCATCCATCCATTGTCTTCTGCTTTATCCTCTATTAGGGTCGCGGGGGGGTTCCCCATGCCCAATAAGGGGAGAACGTTTAGGGCGCTGGGCAGATACACCCAGGACAAGGCGCCAATCTATCACTGGGCACACACTCACTCACACAAACACACTCTATATGAGACAATTTGGAGACCTTGATCCATTTTTTTGGACTGTGGGAGAAAACCGGAGAACCCGGAGGAAACCCACGCGGATATGGGGAGAACATGGAAACTCCAGCCAGATTGGGATTTGAACCGGGAATCCCCGGCGCTGAGAGGAGAACATGCTAACCACTAAGCCACCGTGCCGCCCCGTTCCTTAAATAAATAATAATAATAAAAAATATAGACTATGCTTACCGTTAGCTGAGTGTGTTGCTAAGTGTGTAGCTGCTTTCACCAAACATAACACTTTGTATCACATGACAAATAAGTCTCTGTGTCACTTCCATCCATCCATCCATTATCTTCTGCTTTATCCTCTACTACGGTCGTGGGGGGGGGGGGTGTTCCCCATGCCCATCCAGGGGAGAACGTTTCGGGCACTAAGCAGATACACATAGGACAGGACACCAATCTATCACTGGGCACACACACTCACTCACACAAACACACTCTATATGGGGCAATTTGGAGACCTTGATCCATGTTTTTGGACTTTGGGAGGAAACCCACGCGGACACGGGGAGAACATGGAAACTCCACCCAGATTGGGATTTGAACCGGGAATCCCTAGCGCTGAGAGGAGAACATGCTAACCACTAAGCCACCATGCCGCCCCCTCCGTGTCACTTATTTGAAATTTTTATTCTTTTTTTGCTGCCCTTTAATACAAAGTGACTTTGTTCGCAGATTTTCAGATAGAGGTCACATGCACAAAAAACCCTTCTATAAGTTCTTTAAAGGCGGTCTCTTGGTAGCTTTCTGGAGTTATGTTCTCTTGCTTTGTCATCCAGTGTAGTGAAACAACCCCAATCTAGACAATGTGCTGACAGTACTGTGGATATACTGCTGCTTTACGCCGTAAACACAGCAAGACGAGCCATTTTTATTATGGTCACATTCTGAATGACTGGTCCACACTGGAAAGCAACATCAAAAATGTTAAAGAAGCTGAAGCTGATAAAATGAAGAACATAAGTGTGTGTGGGTGTCTGAGTGTGGGTGTGTATGGAAGCATGAGTCGGTGTTATATAATGTGACTGTGTTGGTGGTGATTATTTGTTTTTGTCTGTTCAGATGAAAGGTGCGCGAGAGAAACATCTAAAGAAGGTACGTTTCATTATTCTGTACAATGGTTTTTGATGACCGAATCACGTGAATGATAAAGATCTCAGGGATGAGAGGTGGGAAGAAACCGGAAAACTGGGAGGAAACCCACACAGACCGGGATTGGAATGTGGATCCCCAGTGCTGATAGGCGGACGTGCTAACCACGACGCCACTGTTCATTCATTATCGCCCGCTTTATTAGGGTCGTGGTGGGGTTCCCCAGGCCCATCCAGGGGAGAATGTCTCGGGTGCTGGGCAGATAGACCCAGGACAGGGCGCCAATCCATCACTGGGCACACACTCACTCACACAGACACACTCTATATGGGGCAATTTGAAGAACTCCATTGATTTGATCCATGTTTTTGGACTGTGGGAGGAAACCAGAGAACCCGGAGGAAACCCACGCGGACACGGGGCGAACATGGAAACTCCACCCAGATCAGGATTTGAACTCGGATCCCCAGTGCTGAGAGGCGAACATGCTAACCACTAAGCCACCGTGCCCTTAATTAAGCTTGTATTCTGTAATTTTGTAATTCTGAGTATTACCTGGTATGCTTATAGATCAGTTATATTATGCAGCGCTCATGATGGACTGGATGGATGTTTCATATGATATCAATAATATAGAAAGATATAAATGTTTTAAAATGATGTCTTGCTTTAATCTTATTGGACTTGAGCAAATTTTAAAGCCATCAGAGCTGTCCACATACTTCTGGCTTCATGTTTAAACTCTGCCGTTTTTTCAAACAATTTTTAAAACCGAAATTTTGCCTAGAAACAGAAGCCGAATTCATCGGACTCGAACGAGGTCAACGGTCCGAACCTGTCCTCCGGCACTCAGGGGTCTACAGGCGTCGCCTCAGCGACCCAGCCTCCGTCCTCGAGCTCAAATCAGGACCTGCGCTCTCATCAGCGCGAGAAACTCGAGCGCTTTAAACGTATGTGCCAGCTGCTGGAGCGCACCAGAGACTCCTCCTCCTCTTCCTCCTCTTCGTCCAGTTCGGAGTCCGATTCGGATTCGGACTCTGATTCAGACTCGGCGTCTGGGGGCGGTGCCTCTGAGCCGTCGTCCCCCGCGACTACGTACAGTGCAAGAGAACGGGAGAGGGAGCGCGAGAAGGAGCGGGAGCGCGAGAGAAACCGGCGGCTGGCCGAACTCGGGTTCAGCGCCAGCGAGGACTCCGAAGGCGAGCGGACCGGGAACGAGCAGGAGCAGGAAATGACCTCGGAGGAAAGTCAACAACAGAGGCGGAAAGCGGAAAACTCCACACGAGGACGCAAATCAGACATGGGCAATGAGATGGAAGATGATGACCCACCTGCGGGGGACAAGAACAGGAAAGTGGGTCTGCTGACCCCGCCTTCTCCATCACCTCTGTCCTCGAGTCAGCACCAGCCTTCCATCGGACATTCCCACTCAGAGGGCATGTCCAAGCGCAGCAACGGGCAAGACCTGTCGAGAAACGGGCGGGCCAGGATGGAGAAGGAGAACGCCAAAACAAACAGCAGCGGGAGCACCAACGTCAACCACCGGCATCAGACGAGCAAATCCAGTCGACCCGGGAAAATCCGCAGTGGGACACGGCAGGTGTCCGCGACAACACCAGCAAGCGGGGCGGTAAACGGTGGCAATGGCGGCACTATCCTTAGCAATCAGGCATCCCGGATCGCGGCGCACCTCTCCATTATCTCGCCACCCAAGGCGGTGCAGATGGAGCGGCACCTTGTGAGGCCTCCTCCGACCTGCCCTGAGCCGCACTGCCTCCTGCTGGACAGTGGCGCCTCGCATGTCCTGCCCAGAGACGTCTGGCTCCGAGTCTTTCAGCACCTCAGCCAGAAACAGCTGTGCATCTGTATGAGGGTCTGCCGGACCTGGAGCCGCTGGTGAGGGTCTCACCATTACTTTTTGTTTTACCTGACAATTCAGTCCAGCTGTTTACACATGTGCATGCTTTTTCCAGGTGCTGTGACAAGCGACTGTGGACTCGGATTGATCTGAGCCGCCAGCGGTCCATCACCCCTCCCATGCTTAGTGGTATAATCCGCCGGCAACCTGTCTCTTTAAATCTGGGCTATACCAATATCTCCAAAAAGCAGCTTATGTGGCTTATCAATCGCTTACAGGGTGAGTTCTGTGCGGTGTTTATATGATACACATTTGTGCTGTTGTAGCCAAGTGAATGATGGTCCGGCAAATACTCATTAATAAATGAGAACACTAACAAAGCCTCATCTCATTAACTTCCACTTCATCCTATACTAAGGACTAGGTTCACGCACTCATACATTATAAGAAACTATTTAGAGCAGCCGGTTTACCTTGAATCCATGTTTTTGGACTGGGAAGGAACCTGGAGGAAACCCACACGCACATGGGGAGAACATAAAAATCCCAGATCAGGATTTGAACCTGGATCCCCAGCTTTATAGGCGAAATGTGCTAACCACTATGCCACAGTGACACCCACTCGCAGAACCTTCACAAATAATTTAGGACCCTATCTTACATCCTGTGCTGATAATATATTCTTACTCCTTTCGGCTGTGCCGTTTAACTGACAACGGTGCTTGTGAATATATTTATGCCGATGGACGTGGCAGTCTCAATGAGTTGTGTGGACTACAGTATGTAATTAAACAACTACAAAGTCCATCTACATATAAAGTGGAAAAACAATGAGCTGTACTTAATATGATTGTATGTGTGTCTGTGTTTCTCTGTTTGTAAATATATATGTGTGATTTTGTGGTTTGTGTGTGTGTGCCACCCTAAAATAATACTATTACTATCCATCTATTATCTTCTGCTTTAGGGTCGTGGGGCGGGGGTTCCCCATGCCCATCCAGGACAGAGTGCCAATCTATTTCTGGGCACACACTCACTCACACAAACACACACACACTCGATATGGGGCAATTTGGAGAACACAATTGGCTTGATCTCTGTTTTTGGACTGTGGGAGGAAACCGGAGAACCCGGAGGAAACCCACGCGGACATGGGGAGAACATGGAAACTCCACCCAGATGGGGATTCGAACTGGGAATCCCTAGTGCTGAGAGGAGAACATGCTAACCACTAAGCAACCGTGCCGCCCAATACTATTACTATTCATTCATTCATTCATCTTACGCTTTATCCTCTATTAGGGTCGCGGGCGGGTTCCCCATGCCTATCCAGGGGAAAAAGTTTTGGGCGCTGGGCAGATACACCCGGGACAGAGCGCCAATCTATCGCTGGGCACACGCTCACTCACACAAACACACACACTCTAAATGGGGCAATTTGGAGAACCTGTTTTTGGACAGAGGGAGGAAACCGGAGAACCCGGAGGAAACGCACGCAGACACGGGGAGAACATGGAAACTCCATTCGAACTGGGAATCCCTAGTGCTGAGAGGAGAACATGCTAACCACTAAAACACTGTGCCGCCCAATACTATTACTAATTAAACATAATTTTGAAAAAAAAATCCCCAATATTTTATTGTATATTTGAAAGTCTTTTGTGCAGTTTCTCTGTCTGAAAATGTTAGAAAATGGCGCTGCATACAGAAAGCAGTAAGAAATGTCATTTACCAAGATTGCAAAACTAATGGGTGCATTGCTAGTTTTTTTTTATGAATGAAACCCCATAGACCTGAACTGATTTTTCTAATGTTCTAAAGTTATTTGCAGTGCACTACAGAAGATCACAGCCATGTTTGCTCTTTATATTAGTGAGAGAGAGGACAAGATGTACATCAGTCACAACGCTGGTTCATTATTGAAACAATGACCCCACTCCTGATAACTTGCATTTCTATATGTAGGTCTTTTAATGCTTCATGAGGTTGATTCCACTATGTGCTGAAGTCTTCTTCTCTATTTCTCAGGTCTGTTGGAGTTGAATGTATCAGGCTGTCCATGGTTGTCTGTCTCAGCTCTCTGTCAGACCGTCTGTCCCTGCCTGCGACTGCTAGATCTGAGCCGAGTGGAGGACCTGAAAGATTCTCACCTGAGAGAGCTACTGGCTCCACCCCCCTCTGACACACGCACAGGTTCATTAGTTTCCATCCATCTATTATCTTCCACTTTATCCTCTACTAGGGTCGCAGGGGGGGGGGGTTTCCCCATGCCCATCCAGGGGAGAACGTTTCGGGCGTTGGGCAGATACACCCAGGACAGGATGCCAATCTATCACTGGGCGAGCACTCACTCACACATACACACTCTATATGGGGCAATTTGGAGAATTCAATTGACTTGATTCAAGTTTTTGGACTGTGGGAGGAAACCGGAGAACCCGGAGGAAACCCACACGGACATGGGGAGAACATGGAAACTCCACCCAGATGGGGATTCGAACCCGGAATCCCTAGTGCTGAGAGGAGAACGTGCTAACCACTAAGCCACCGTGCCACCCGGTTCATGAGTTTTTTTCATCTAAATTTTTATCAGCGTTGTTATTACATACTCACCACAGTAGTGATGAACTATTAAATGTAAGTGATGATGAACCACAAAAAGCTTATTATTATAAAATAAACCCAGAAGGGGTGAAGAACATTTACATTTGGTCATTTAGCAGACGCTTTTCTCAAAAGCGACTTACAAAGGGAGCCCAGGGTTAATCACAACATCCCTGGAGCCTTGCTTAAGGACCCACATTGGTAAATTCAGTGGACCTGGGACAGCCCAACTGACCACTGAGCCAACACACCACCACAAGGACCTGCAGGGTTTACTTTAGCATTATAACCAGATTGCTAGATGTTGTCCTGACTTATGAAACAGGCAGGTCTGGTCCTTAAATCTGATTGGCTGAGGCGATTGTCCAGCCATAATATTATTGCACACCTCTGACCGCCTCACATTCATATCAGTGTGTGTATAAATCATCTATAAGAATGACTTTATAAATGCTAATGGACTGTGTGTGTGTCTTTAGGAGAAAGCAGAGGAGGGCGGTTTCAGAATGTGACCGAACTGAGATTGGCCGGGCTCGAGGTGACGGACTCGGCGTCCCGACTACTGGTCCGATATCTTCCTCACCTCACCAAACTGGACCTGAGTCAGTGTGCACAGATCACCGACCACACCATCCTCACTTTGACCGCCAACATGTCTCCCCTGAGAGAGAGCCTCACATACGTCAACCTCTCAGGTACAGCAGTGAAGTCGTTTCGTGCTGTATTTATAAAGCAAACATTGTGGAGTTTAATTCAGTCTGTTGTAAAAGACACTTAACGTAAGGAGGAGGGGATTTGTCCACTATGTAAACTGGTTTCCCTAAAGTGGGGTTTGCATTCAGATGTTTACAACACTTTTATCCAAAGTGACTTTCAAAGCCAGCACAGGGTTGACCACAGCATCCCTGGAACAATGAGGGTTATAGGCCTTACTCAAGAACCAACATGGGTAACTTCAGTGGACCTGGGATTTGAACCCACAACCTTCAGATTCAAAGCCCAGCACACTAACCACTCAGCTACCATGACCGAGCAAAATCGCAAACGCACAAAGGAATTTGCCCGCCGCATGTAACCTATCCATCCATTATCTTCCGCTTTTTGAATTCTCCAAATTGCCCTATATAGAGTGTGTCTGTGTGAGTGAGTGTGTGCCCAGCGATAGATTGGCGCCCTGTCCTGGGTGTATCTGCCCAGCGCCCAAAACGTTCTGGGCATGAGGAACCCCCCCGCGACCCTAGTAAAGGATAAAAGCGGAAGATAATGGATAGATGGAAACATATTATATTACCGTATAACCATTATTTGTTAACTTCCATCCATTCACCCATTATCTTCTGCTTTATCCAATATTAGGGTCACGTCGAGGGGGGGGGTCCCCATGCCCATCCAGGGGCAAACATTTCGGGCGCTGGGCAGATACACCCAGGACAGGGCGCCAATCTATTGCTGGGCATAGTTGTTAACTTGTTTTTGTAATGTACATGCACAGGGCACTTAGGTTCTCCATCATGTTTCTGAATTCATTCTGTATTTAGCAGAAGGACTTGTTTAATAACCTGACTTTTTCATTTTCAGGTCTAATTTATTTAAAAGTGTAAAAAAAAAAAAAAAAAAAATTCCCAAAACTCTAAAGACTTTCTTAACCGCCGTCCGTGTCGACATTTCCACTCACGCGTGCGTCTGTTTTGTGTGTCAGGCTGTGTGAAGGTGACGGAACAGTGTTTGCCGATGCTGCGGCGGTGTGTGTCGCTTCAGACAGTGGACATGAGATCCTGCGGACTCCTAGCGCCGGACCCGGAAGACAGACAGCTGCTCAAGAACAGCTAAGGGCCTCCCTGTAGCCACACTACAGCGAAATGAGACACACCCCACACGGCCCGCACCGCGCTCTCTCTGCGTTGAGGGGAGAGGGGGGGAGGGGAGGGGGGGTTCTTGGGATTGACCAATCACAAACTTTTTGCTGCAGTTTGTTTAGTATTTGTGAACGGACACAAACAAGCATGTACATATTCAGTATCGGTGGTGTGTGTGCGTGCGTTTATGTGCTTTACTGTAAAATAATCCGTTTTTCCGCTCAGCCGCCCACCCCACATCTTTTGCGTCTGGCCCGATTCCACCGTTCCTCCCTCCCCAGTGTACTATACAGTGTACACAGAATGTATCCATCGCTCTTCCAAAAGAAAAAGAATGAGCCAGTGTCGGACTGCTGATGTCACGGGGTGGGCTGGTGATGGTGTCTCTCTGCAGGCGAGTGAGTGAGTGAGCGAGCGAGCGAGTGTGCGAGTGAGTGTGTGAGCATGTGTGTGAGTGCGCTGTAAACAGTGTTAATGTATCTATTTCTGATGAGGATCACACCTGCCCTCTTTCTGTTTCAACCTCACTATTACAAGTCTGAGCCTGGTGGGGAAGGGAGGGGGGGGGTTTGCGTAAAAATGTGGGCGTGGTCACCCCTCACTCGTGTCTGTGCCATTCATTGTGTGTATCCTCATTTTTCTCACGCACGCCATCGTTCCAGTGCCATCGCCATCCATGCTTTTCCAAGAGTAGTGAACTTCACCTGTGGATTAGGACACAGCCGGGTGGAGGGGCCCTTAACAAGCGGCTAGGCCAGATTTCTTGTGTGTGTCTTCTGTTTTTTGTTTTGTCGTCGTCTTTTTTTTTTTTTTTTTTTTTTTTTTTTTTTTTTTTTTTTTTTAACGCCAACACTGCACTGAAAAGTAAACAAAGATCCTCAGACGGGTGACGGGGATCCGTTTCATTTCGGTCCACTCCATCCTTAATGGAATCACTTCCCGCTTGCTGGTGCGGATGGCGCTAAGGTGGGAACCCAACGCTGCTATAACCATCCGAACCCCCGAAAAGGTCGTCCGACTTTGGTCAGCCCGTCTAGACGTAGGCCGTGCCCCAATTGAAGGCTGCTCTGCATCATGTCTGTTCAGGAATATCACCGAACGTCTGCGTGGACGTTGTCTTTGTGTTCCATAGCTGCTCACGTCCTGCAGTTTAGCCTGAGGTCACATCTGGAATGTTCCAGAAGGCGTGTTCGATTCATACATGACCACTCCCCTGGGCGAGGTTGGAAGGGGCTTCCATTTTTGGTTTGACATTGAAATACTGGATAACCCCGCCCCACTTCCATATATGGTCGTTTTCCATATATGGTGGGTTTTTAAAAAAAAATTTTTTTTACTTTTATTAAATAAGTAATTTGTTTTTAAAAGAATTTTACAGTGGTTAAATCACGAGGCCAGATCTACAAATTTTGGTTTGGCCACGCCCCATTACTAAAGGTTGAGAAGGGTCGGTCCAAATCTGACAGTAGAGCACTGGACACACCTACTACTTAACACGCCCAATGAACATTCACCACATAGAATGACGTAGTGACCCCCACTTCTGACCATAGAGGATGACATAGTGGGTGTGTCATGTAGTTGCATGTAAAAATCTGACCAACCTCCAAAACTCACCATCGTACTGAGATGATCCGAAAGGTGGCACTGTTTTAGCTTCAAAATCACATGGCCCAAAGTATGGGCATGTCTCCGTGGTAACCACCAACTGCTAAAACTCATTTGAGTTCAATTAAATTGGAATTAGTTTGAAATTAGTTTCTAATGTCACAGTTTCTCTCTAACCAATTAATAAGCTGTGAAACAAAATTGATGAGATGCCATTACATTTGTGTGGTGACAAAAGGCATCTCGTCAGCCTCATGTGAATTCGGTAGCAACCACAGCTCGACATCGGCACAACCACCATGCAGCCAGCTATATGTGGCTTTCTGTAACTGAGCGGCAAAGACTCTGCTCATCTGCGGTGACTAACACTGGGGGAATCAGGGATTTTTAACTATGGTGTATGTTAATGACGTTGATGTCTTGAGAATGGACAGTGGAGAAGAAGGAGCTGGTTGTAGGTTCTAGCACATGGACCAGAAACCACTCAAATTTCCTGTCCATCTTGTTCATTATCCAGAAACACACCCAGTCCAGCGCAAACCCTCACCTGACCAATGTCCATTTGTGGCTGAGTGCAGTGCGACGGCCCGATGACGCTCAGCAGCACCTTCAGTCTGACGTCATCATTGACATGCAGTTTCGTTTCTAGGCAACGTGTCGTTTGAAAGTGGACTCTCATCGGTTCTGGCGGTGTGCAAGGCGGGGGTTTTCCTGACCATACATATCGATATCTCCTGAGGTCGAGCATTTAGGGGGGGGGGACTCCTCTGTCCACCTGGATGCCTCGCGTGTTATCAACTCAGGATTGCCGTTGCGGTTTTAATCCACCCGTGATTTTCACGTCATTCCATGACATCACTTCCTATCCACGCCGAAGCCTAATGCACAGGGTCAAAAGCTTCATCTCACTGTAACGTGGTCATGTGACACTTGCCAAATTTCCTTTTGGTTTTTGTTGTTCAGGGGCATTTTGTTAGGTTTTTATTTTCGTTTTTCAGATTCATTTCTCTCTCTACGGTCCTTCCTTTTTGTTGTTGGGTGTTTCACATTCTTTCTCCATGATTTCTTCCTTTGTGTGGATTAAAGTGAGGAAAAAAACTGAAACGATGAGAAAAAGAAAAAAACCTCAAGGCAGCTACTTTGAGTGACTACTGTAAAATGACTAACTAAATAAAGACAATGGGGTTTGTTTTTATTCACATGTGTTTTTCTTCCTGCACCCACACCTGGAAATGGTTCGATTATTTCTGAGACAATAATCACGATTATAAAACGGATAGTTCTGGTCCTTAAATCCGATTCATTTGTCCAGCTATGATGTGATTGACAATAATGCACACCGCTGAACGCGTCAGTTTCGTATCATTCATTCATTCATCCATTATCTTCCGCTTTATCCTAGATTAGGTTCATGGTGGGGTTCCCCATGCCCATCCAGGGGAGAACGTTTCGGGTGCTGGGCAAATACACCCAGGACAGGGCGCTGGTCTATCGCTGGGCACACACTCACTCACACACACACACACTCTATATGGGGCGATTTGGAGAACTCAATTGACTTGATCCATGTTTTTTGGAATGTGGGAGGAAACCGGAGAACCCGGAGGAAACCCACGCGGACACGGGGAGAACATGGAAATTCCACCCAGATGGGGATTTGAACCGGGAATCCCTAGTGCTGAGAGGAGAACATGCTAACCACTAAGCCACCGTGCCGCCTTACATTCTTATCAATGCTTTATAAACGACACATTATTTTTCTGATGTTTTTTATAAACTACATGCTGTAATATGGCCACTAGATGGCAGTATTTAATTGTTCGAGAAACTGGAAACCTGTCAATCAGTAATAAGCGTTCGCTTCAAAAACCGGACAAGATCACTTTGTGGAAGATCAGTTTATAAACGTTTATGTTTTTTAATAAATGCATTTATGCACTTCAGTCATAATACTTGGTGGGACCCCCCACATATTCCAAAGACATGCAAATTAATAAATTAAAGATCTTAATTGATTGATTGCATTATTTGTAAACTATAGAAGGCAATACTTCATGAAATTAAACTTTCAACAGGAAACCCCGAATTAAAATCTATGTGAACTGGTCTATTCAGCATCCAACTTTTGGATGCAACTAAACACACACACATTTATCCTCTTTATCCTCTATTAGGGTCGCGGGGGGGGGGTTCCCCATGCTCATCCAGGGAAGAACGTCTTGGGCGCTGGGCAGACACACCCAGAACAGGGCGCCAATCTATCACTGGGAACACACACAAACACACTCTTTATGGGGCAATTTGGAGAACTCAATTGAACATCCATCTTTTTTTTTATTGATCCACATTTTTAGACTGTGGGAGGAAACCGGAGAACCCGGAGGAAACCCACGCGGACACGGGGAGAACATGGAAACTCCACCCAGATGGGGATTCGAACCGGGAATCCCTAGTGCTGAGAGGAGAACATGCTAACCACTAAGCCACCATGCCACCTGTAAGAAGAGTCCATGGTTATTAAATCCATAAAAACAGTTGTTCTGTGTAACTGGTTTATTTTGAGATGAGAAAAAAACTGATAAAAGTACATCTGATCAAAATTCAGCTGCTTCACATGTTCATTTTAATACGAAATAACTTACGGTACAATTATCTCCTTAAAGCAATCAGCAACACTGTGTGATATGGGAGAACATACCATTATCTTCCACTTTATCCTATATATTAGACACACTCTCTATGGGGCAATTTAGAGAACTCAATTGACTTGATCCATGTTTTTGGACTGTGGGAGGAAACCGGAGAACCCGGAGGAAACCCACGCGTACACGGGGACAACATGGAAACTCCACCCAGATTGGGATTCGAACCGGGAATCCCTAGTGCTGAGAGGAGAACATGCACTGAGCCACCCTGCCGCTTCACTTGTTTACAGTTATTCATTCATTCATCATCTTCCGCTTTATCCTATAATAGGGTCACGGGGGGCGGGGGGGTTCCCCATGCCCATCCAGGGGAGAACGTTTCGGGCGCTGGGCAGATACACCCAGGACAGGGCGCCAATCCATCGCTGGGCGCACACTCACTCACACAAGTGAACCCGGAGGAAACCCACGTGGACACGGGGAGAACATGAAAACTCCCCCCAGATGGGGATTCGAACAGGAAATCCCTAGCGCTGAGAGGAGAACATGCTAACCACTAAGCCACCGTGCCGCTTGTTTAGAGTTTGATTTGAATAATCTTTTGCTCGTCCCCGTTCTCACCCTCCTCTCTGCCTCAATCTCCATTATTCGGTTAAATGCTGGAGGGAGTTCATCAGAACCAGTGGAACTTCTTTGTCTCCGGTACCGAACAATGGCAACATCCGCTCGTTGAAGGTTCCCTCGCCGGTGAAGGAGAAGATCTCGGACCCAGTTTTGGCATTGAAGAAGGTCACGACCCCCTCGTCGCAGTCCAGGTAAACGCCCAGGTGCCGCAGCCGTCCTGTCACCTTGACCTTTACGAGGGGAGGGACTGTGAGTGCCCGCAGATGATTGGTGCTCCACCACAAAGCGTAATACCCATTACCAGGGCACATGTCAAACAGCCCTTTCCTCTGGGCAGAGTCTTTGACCACGCCCACCTTCCAGTCCTTATTATCGCCAACGTTCACCTGCAGAGTCAAACATTAAATCTTAATTTGAGAAGGACAAAGTTATGGTTCTCCATATTTGCATCAGTAAGCATCTTGACTTCCGACCTCCCAGTAATGGCGGCCTGACTCGAATCCCTCTTTAGCCGTCACACAGCTCCACACATCGAACCTGTGTGTGCTGTTTCTGTAAAACTGTATCTTCTCCCCACGTTTGAGCTGCTTCCGGTCCTCCGACAGAATGAGGAAGGGATACGCTGTCACTGGGTTCAGAGACACGTCCTCTGCACAAATCAGGTAAATATTCAGACACTTTAAATCAGCCAACACACACACACACACACACACTCTGTACAAACACCGCCACCATGCCAATACACAGAGTCCATCCATCCATTATCTTCTGCTCTATCCTCTATTGGGGTGGCGGGGGGGGGGGGTTCCATGCCCATCCAGGGGAGAACGTCTCGGGCGCTGGGCAGATACACCCAGGACAGGGCGCCAATCTATCACTGGGCACACACTCACTCACACAGACACACTCTATATGGGGCAATTTGGAGAACTCAATTAACTTCATCCATGTTTTTGGACTATGGGAGGAAACCAGAGAACCCGGAGGAAACCCACACGGACACGGGGAGAAAATGGAAACTCCACCCAGATTGGGATTCGAACCGGGAATCCCTAGTGCTGAGAGGAGAACATGCTAACCACTAAGCCAACCGTGCCGCCCCTACACAGAGACCATTTAACCAATTACAGTCCTCAGAGAGGGACGGTTCCCCATTCCCATCCAGAGGAGAACGTCTCGGGCGCTGGGCAGATAGACCCAGGACAGGGCACCAATCTATCGCTGGGCACACACTCACTCACACAGACACAAACACACACACGCATACTACACAGGGCAATTTAGAGCATTCAATATAACTTGAATGCATGATTTTTGGACTGTGGGTGGAAACCGGAGAACCCGGAGATAACCCACATGGACACCAGAAGAACATGGAAACTCTACCAAGATAGCGATTTAATAGTTTTTCTTGCGGAACAGTACATTTTAGTTTGGATGTAAATAAAAACTGAGGAGGTGAACCTAATAAAAAAAACTGTCGCTGTAACAAAGTGCAAAATTCTGCAATTCTTTATCTAAACACCAGATGTCGCTAATCTCTAACAGTTCAGATCAGATTTTAAAATGTTTCAATCGCAAAATAAAACCCCCAAATAAATCAAATAAAGGTTACTTACCTAAATATACTTTTACTTTTTTATGACCTGGATAAAAACACAATAATTTTCTATTATACTGTATACAGCTTAACAAAAATAATATAATAATAATAATAATAATAATAATAATAATAATTCATTCATTCATTCATTCATTATCTCCCGCTTTATCCTCTATTAGGGTCGCAGGGGGGAGGGGTTCCCCATGCCCATCCAGAAGAGAACGTTTCAGGCGCTGGGCAGATACACCCAGAACAGGACGCCAATCTATCGCTGGGCACACACTCACTCACACAAACACACTCTATATGGGGCAATTTGGAGAACTAAATTGACTTCATCCATGTTTTTGGACTGTGGGAGGAATCTGGAGAACCCGCAGGGAACCCACGCGGACACGGGGAGAACATGGAAACTCCACCCAGATGGGGATTCGAACCGGGAATCCCTAGTGCTGAGAGGAGAACATGCTAACCACTAAGCCACCGTGCCTAATAATAATAATAAAGACTTAAATAAAAAAAATAATACTTACTATTTGATTTGGAGGAACGTCTTAGATCTGGAGAAATAAAAATGAAAAAAAAAACTAAATTTCAAAATTGTACAATTTTTTTTTACGCAAAGTCAGAATTTTATTTTATGTTTCTGTATGAGTTAGTTTACCTTGTTTTTTTAATAGTGGAAATAAGCTTCCATAAGAGTCAGAGTTTATTAAATGTGAAATTGCAATGTAAAACATTTGATGGGACAGACACATGTTCACCAATGGGTCACATTTTCTTTTAATTTATTCATTTAACTTCTGTTTAATCTTATACTAGGGTCGTGGGGTTGGAGGGGGGTGAGAATGTTTCAAGTGCTGGGCAGATACACCCAGGACAGGGCGCCACAATATATGGGGCAATTAAGAGCATTCAATTTACCTTAAATCCATGTTTTTGAACTGTGGGAGGAAACCGGAGAACACGGACGAATCCCACATGGACATATGGAGGACATGGAAACTCCACCCAGATGGGGATTCAAACTTGGATTCCCAGTGCTAAGAGGTGAATGTGCTAACCACTAAGCCACCGTGCCGCCACTTCCTTTTAATTATTCATTAATTCATTCATTATCTCCCGCTTTATCCTCTATTAGGGTCGCGGTGGGGTTCCCCATGCCCATCCAGGGGAGAACGTTTCCGGCGCTGGGCAGATAGACCCAGGACAGGGCGCCAATCCATCGCTGAGCACACACTCACTCACACAAACACACTCTACATGGGGCAATTTTGGAGATCTCAATTGACTTGATCCATGTTTTTGGACTGTGGGAGGAAACCGGAGAACCCGGAGGAAACCTACGCAGACACGGGGAGAACATGGAAACTCCACCCAGATGGGGATTCGAACCGGGAATCCCTAGTGCTGAGAGGCGAACGTGCTAACCACTAAGCCACCGTGCCGCCACTTCCTTTTAATTATAGTTTTTAATTGTTTGAGAATTTAAAAAATATTTGTACTTCCCACTCTTTCTTGTTGTAGTGTGGCAGTTCTGGCTTATAGTTTGTAACTCTGGTGTTCCTGATTAACTACATCTGTTTATTATTATATTTTAGTGTGCATTTAATGATCATATGTATGTTTACCTTTTAGTGAGAACTCTTTTTTCTTATTGGATCGAACACTCAGCATGCTCTCCGACACGGGCAGCGCTGACACTGTCACACAGGACATTTTGAATTCAAGGCATTATTACAGTTATGAACATTACATCATCTGTACAGCTGGTAAGAGCTTCCGTCATCTATTTACAGATTTACAGTAAATCCAACATTGTGTTATCAGTTTGGGGAAGGTCTTTTTACATTATAACACATCGCGAATCAAGATTCACGATGATAAAGCCCTGAACTCAATCTCTCTGTATCCAGCATCAGTGCTTAACCTTACCAACACTTCCAAATGGCAATCCCAAAATCATGGGAAAAATATGATGAGAAGGTGAAGGCTATGTAAATAAGGGCAGCTACATATTCAATGCCCTGTGTTTTAATAAATGGATGTCATAATAGACAAGTGTCTTCATACATGACATAAACAAAATGATTGGAACATCTACACATTGCTTATATGCGACATTGTTTTCTAAGTTGGTACCCAGTCACAGCATGCATGAAACAGACAATGTATGGAATATGGAATGTGTCCAGAAGAAAATTGTGATAAAACTGATAATATAATGAAATACAGGATTCTAATAATTACATTTGTGGTAGCTTAGGGTTAAGGGTGTTGGGTTATCAATCTGAAGTTATTAATGTGGGTCCATAAGTAAGGCCCTTATCCCTTATTGCTCTAAGGATGCTGCATCAAGTCAGACCTTGTGTTCTGACCCCAACCATCAAATTGTAACTTGTAACTTGTGTGTGTGTGTGTGTGTGTGTGTGTGTGTGTGTGTTCAGCCAGTTTATCCACTTTTTAAGATTGATGATGTTTGATGTTTTCTTTTAATGACTCACTAAAATTTCACCTTTCTTCTATTTTCCAAAGCGTGGGTGTGATGGCAGTTACTGAATATAAAGCATTAAAGACATTCCTGCATCAGTGTACTGAGTCACTGTGACGCACTCGTACCACAGTCAGTTTTAAATCAACAACATAATCCACAGATTATTGCTTTTTACATAGTGCGAAAGTTTAGCATGGAACTGTGCTTTATGAGAAAACATCAGATCTCAAACTGTGGTATGTAAAATAGCATGAGGTGGGATGCCAGCTTATAAATCAAAACATTCATTCATTCATTTATTATCTCCCGCTTTATCCTCTATTAGGGTCGCGGAGGGGTTCCCCATGCCCATCCAGGAGAGAACGTCTCGGGCGCCGGGCAGACACATCCAGGACAGGGCGCCAACCTATCGCTGGGCACACACTCATTCACACAGAAACACTCTACATGGGGCAATTTGGAGAACTCAATTGACTTGATCCATGTTTTTGGACTGTGGGAGGAAACCGGAGAACCCGGAGGAAACCCACACGTACACGGGGAGAACATGGAAACTCCACCCAGATGGGGATTCAAACTGGAAATCCCTAGTGCTGAGAGGAGAACGTGCTAACCACTAAGCCACCGTGCCGCCCTGAATTAAAACATGTTTTTTAATAATAGTGTGTTTGTAACTGTTTTATAAAAAGAAAAAATGTTCCTGCTAAATGACAATGTAAATGTATGTAAATGTAAAAGACACTCAAGGTTATGTATTAATGTGAATAAATCATCGGAAAGATGTGTAACACCTAACGACAGTGGAAATGATGACATGGGCAGTTAACTGAGCACAAATGAGGCGTGTCCAAACTTTTGACTGGTGCTAATATATAGATTTAAACGTGTTAAACACACAGATTTATTGTAGGATTTTTCTGAAGCCTCAAAACCAAATTAAAGTGGACACCACTTCTTTATTAAATAAAGTAAATTTTTGTTTTACTTTTTTTTTTTAAATGAATATTTTACAAAAGGTTCTAAAGGGACACTTACCTGAGTGTCTGTAGTGAACTTCACCCATGTGGATGTCATCAAGTCGCTCTCGTATTTCCCCCAAAGCGTGTTTTACCTCCCCGAAAGAGAAGTGCAACTCCAAATCAAGGTCCTCATCCAGGTTCTCGGAGTCCTGGTGTGGTGCATTTATCTCCTCAAAACACTAATGAAAATAATAAAGCATGAACTACCACGAGTCTCACAACTATCTGAGGACACGATTTTGTGAAGATAAATATGACCTTTTTACATAAAATTAATTGTTTATACAATAAACATTACATCCCTTTAATAACATTTTCAAAAAATTCATTCATTCATTCATTATCTCCCGCTTTATCCTCTATTAGGGTCGTGGTGGGGTTCCCCATGCCCATCCAGGGGAGAACGTCTCGGGCGCTGGGCAGATAGACCCAGGACAGGGTGCCAATCCATCGCTGGGCACACACTCACTCACACAGACACACACTATATGAGGAAATTTCTGAGAATTGAATTGACTTGATCCATGTTTTTGGACTGTGGGAGGAAACCGGAGAACCCGGAGGAAACCCACACAGACACGGGGAGAACATGGAAACTCCACCCAGATGGGGACTCGAACCGGGAATTCCTAGCGCTGAGAGGCGAACGTGCTAACCACTAAGCCACCGTGCCGCCCTTTCTGAAAATTGATTTCCAAAATTCTGAAGATCATTTTGTGTGCTGACTTTTTGTTTTAGCCTTTTTGTGATTTGCTGGTTTTGGAATTCCAAACTACACCTGGATTGATTTTGATTATAATTGTCCATAGTAATACTTTGGATCCAGAGTTAAAATAGGACCAGAATTTATGGAAACAAATTAAGTATATAACAAAATAAATCTGTTATATATAACAATAATTAATTGTAATGATTTTAATACATGTACTATATAAACTAAATAAATTGTTAATTTACCTGCAGGAAGCCAATATGATCGTCTGATGTTGCCTGGACCTCCAGTCGAGCCCTGCGCTCCCGCAGCTGCACCAGCTCCGTCTCTAACCTTGACACGACTCTTTGTCCTTGGCCAGTTACCGAGTCACGCTTGTCTTCAATACCACCCACCAGCTCGTTTCGGATTCGATCTACTGACTGAGTGATGTCGCTGAGAATTTGCTCTACCTCTGAGATCTCGGCATGTGCGTAACTCTGAAATGATAAACCACATTTCTTTATTTATTTATCAACACACTGAAATGCCACCGGGCGGCATGGTGGCTTAGTGGTTAACACGTTCGCCGGTTCGAATCCCCATCTGGGTGGAGTTTTCATGTTCTCCCCGTGTCCGCGTGGGTTTCCTCCGGGTTCTCCGGTTTCCTCCCACAGTCCGAAAAAAAATGGATCAAGTCAATTGAGTTCTCCAAATTGCCCCATATAGAGTGTGTATGTGTCTGTGTGAGTGAGTGTGTGCCCAGCGATAGATTGGCGCCCTGTCCTAGGTGTGCCAGAAACTTTCTCCACTGGATGGGCATGGGGAATCCCCCCGCAACCCTAATATAGGATAAAGCGGAAGATAATGGATGGATGGATTAAATGCCACTGCATTGGTGACATCCATCTAGTGGTACATTTAATTCTATTGGCTCTATTCAGGAATTAATAACAATTAGATGGAAGTACTGACAGGCTCTGTACAGCAGTTTTAGAAGTGCTTTATAAGATAAATATCCAGCAACTAGCAAGGACTGGGACACCCTATAACCTCTATTATCCAAATATGTTTCCACGGGAATTACTGTATAGGACCCAGATGTGCCAAGGAAACATTCTCCATATGATTACTGCAGGGTAACTCATTGATTAGGGTGTTGGGCCATCAATCTGAAGGTTGTGGGTTTAAATCCCAGGTCCACTGAAGTTATCAATGTGGATCCTTAAGCAAGACACTTAACTCTCATTGCTCCAGGGATGTTGTGATTAACCCTGTGCTTGCTTTGTAAATCGCTTTGGATAAAAGCATCTGTTAAATGACCAAATGTGAATGTACTGCACCCCCATCAACCTGAACTGTTGACATCTGGCAGGAAGGGTACATCAGTTCATACTGTATGAGCCAAATTCTGTCATACATGCAACAAAAAAATAAAAAATAACCCTAAAATAAAATTATCCCTACTCCAACAAACTTTATAGAATGCACAATGTAGTAAGGTATGTTATGTTCTCTGGGCAGTATCCAACCCCAGATAGGGAAGCTTAATTCATCACACCCCACAGTTTTCACTGAGTCTTGTGGCACGGCACGGTGGCTTAGTGGTTAGCATGTTCTCCTCTCAGCACTAGGGATTCCCGGTTCGAATGCCCATCTGGGTGGAGTTTCCATGTTCTTCCCATGTCCGCGTGGGTTTCCTCCGGGTTCTCCGGTTTCCTCCCACAGTCCAAAAACATGATCAAGTCAATTGAGTTCTCCAAATTGCCCCATATAGAGTGTGTCTGTGTCAGTGAGTGTGTGCCCAGCGATAGATTGGCATCCTTTTCTGGGTCTATCTTTCCAGCGCCTGAAACATTCTCCCCTGGATGGGCATGGGGAAACCCCCACGACCCTAATATAGGATGAAGCGGAAGATAATGGATGGATGGATGGATAGATGAGTCCTGTGGCAGGATGCTGTACAACATGACACCCAATGCATGACATTGTGTTCGGTGATAAGTCTGTTTTAAAACTTGTGGTCTACCCCGTAGTGTCTTAATTACTGTGGTTCTTAAGCACTACAACACTTTGTTGTAATATTCTCTCTGGATTAGGAGAGAAGAAATTTCATTAACCCACTTATTTGAGTGCAATATTAAAGTGTGGCACTCAAATGAAGTGCACTCTTTAATTCAACTTATTTATTTACATATTTTTGTGTTTGCTAAAGCTGCATTGGTGCTTTTTTTATGCACATGATTGAAACACCTGTATTCCTGCATTAGGAGATGATGTGGTTTATAATGCATTAGCAGTGAATATATGCTGCATGATATGGATTACCAGTGCTATACTTACACGCAGGATCTGCAGCTTTTGGTTGAGCTCAGAGAGACGCAGTGTCCGTCGCTCTATAGACGCCTGAATGTCCAGTTCGGTTTTACCCAGCATCCTCTAAGATAAAGGATGCAGTAAAAATGCTAAAATACTGTTAAAATACCAACAATCAGTAAAAGCTAATAGCTTTAGCATTGTGCTACCTGTAATGTAAAAATGATAACATATGACATTTTTACATAAAGGAATAAACTCGTAGATATTTAACCAACTGACAAAAACAAAGAACTGAATTGCACTCAGATGTTTAGATAGTAACATTACTAATGCGCTAATTGCTAAGTGCTATTGTGGGTTCTTTATTTATATACTTAAAATATCAGTCCAGAATTACAATACAAAAGCTTATGTAGTCCTGCAGGTTTAACTCGTGTACGCACCTTTATTTGTTTTACTGACGTCCTGAAATATAGTTCATAAATTTGATGTGAAGTATGTTAGCAACTTACTACCAGATACCGAATTACAATGGTATTTAATTTTAAATTTAATAACTTAATTCGAATTCTACACCAAATTTGTCATATATAAAAACAATAATATATATATATATATATATATCATTCATTCATTATCTTCCGCTTATCCTCTATTAGGGTCGCGGTGGGGTTTCCCCATGCCCATCCAGGGGAGAACGTCTCGGGCGCTGGGCAGATAGACCCAGGACAGGGCGCCAATCCATCGCTGGGCACACACTCACTCACACAGACACACTCTAAATTGGGCAATTTTTTTGAGTATTAAATTAACTTGATCCATGTTTTTTTTGGACTGTGGGAGGAAACCGGAGAACCCGGAGGAAACCCACGCAGACACGGGGAGAACATGGAAACTCCACCCAGATGGGGATTCGAACCGGGAATCCCTAGCGCTGAGAGGCGAATGTGCTAACCACTAAGCCACCGTGCCGCCTATATATATATATATATATATATATATATATATATATATATATATATATATATATATATATATATATATATATATATATATAT
>JAFMOD010000389.1:511572-625784 GCA_019802435.1 Corydoras maculifer
ATATATATATATATATATATATATATATATATATATATATATATATATATATATATATATATATTAACAGTATTTCCAGCGGGTGGCACAGTAGCTTAGTGTTTGGCATGTCCGCCTTTCAGCGCTGGGAAACCAGGTTCGAACCCCACAATCTGGGTAGAGCTTCTATGTTCTCCATGTGTCCGAGTGGGCTTTGAATAAATTCTCCAGGTTCTCCACAGTTGATAAACAAAGATTTAAGGTGAATTCATTAATTCATTCATTCATTATCTTCCGCTTTATCCTATATTAGGGTCGCGGAGGGGTTCCCCATGCCCATCCAGGGGAGAACATTTCGGGCACTGGGCAGATACACCCAGGAGAGGACGACAATCCATCGCTGGGCACACACTCATGTTTTTCCATGTTTTTGGACTGTGGGAGGAAATTGGAGAACCCGGAGGAAACTCACATGGACACGGGGAGAACTCCACCCAGATGGGGATTCGAACCGGGAATCCCTAGTGCTGAGAGGCGAACATGCTAACCACTAAGCCACAGTGCTGACCTTAAGGTGAATTGGAGTTGCTAAATTGCCCTTATCTAAATTAAGGGTACAAATCAAAAAGCTATTTGCTGATGTTGGAGGAGTCGGTTAAGGAACCAGCCTTGTGGCTGGAAGGTCCCTGTACTATACCAAGTACAAGTACTATAGCTGGAGTGCCCTTGGAAAAGTCACCTGACCCCAACTGCTCTCTGTGTGCTGTATACAAGGCCTAGAATTATTATTTGTTTGCTCTGAATCACCAAAGCTAGTACACTTATTTAGGTCATGCTCATGTTTTTATGCAATTTGGGTTATGTGTGTTATGTACTGTATTAACAGTTGGAGTGTTCTCACCTGTTTCACTGCACGTTCGGTCTGAATGGAGACAGTGTTGTGTGTTCTGTGCTGCTGCATGACACAGATGGCACAGATGCAGCGTTGGTCTGTGCGGCAGAACACCTCCAGTAAGCGTCCATGTTCAGGGCAGGTACGCCCACGCAGAGCTTCATGAGGGTCCATGAGGCGGTGCATTGCATAGAAAGGGTTTTGGCGGTGAGGTGATATATGGGTCTCACAGTATGATGCGATGCAGGTAAGGCAGGAGCTGACGGCCTGTTCCTTTCTCCCTGTGCACAGGTCACACAGGATGTCCGGCTGGTTGCTGGTGCCAGATGCAGCTCCTTCACTTGGAACTGGGACTTTCTGGTGAGGTTTGATGGAAGGGGAAGTCACTCCACCATAACGCATCTCCTTGTACTTCTGGG
The DNA here is from genome assembly GCA_019802435.1 of Corydoras maculifer. NCBI lineage: Eukaryota > Metazoa > Chordata > Actinopteri > Siluriformes > Callichthyidae > Corydoras > Corydoras maculifer. The sequence continues at coordinate 512,863 of JAFMOD010000389.1, forward strand.
CAATGTGAGCGAACACACGGTTGATGCTGAGCTCTGGGCGCTCACCGAAGGGCCGCTTGCACAATGGGCATGTGCACTCAACACTGGAGGCCCAGTAACCCCCGATACAAGTCTGACAGAAGTTATGACCACATGGAGTGGAGACAGGCTCGGTAAAAAGTTCCAAACAGATCGAACACGTCAGTTCTTGCTCCGAGAACAACTCCGGCCCGAGTTCTGCCATTCTGCGGCCAAACCAGAAAGAACCCTGTTTACAGTCAAGAAAAATATGGTAAAAATATTTTGATCTCTGACAGTATTTAATTTTCAGGTTGTTGGTGTAATCAGGGATACTAGGCATTTCTTTTTACTCGGAGTGGACCTATGGTGCAGGGTTCCTTCTCAGTCATGCTGTGAAACCAGATCAACTGCATTCTGAACGCTAGCACCACCCTCAGCACAGCTGCTGCTGCACAGTTTCCCAATCATTCCTGAAAATCCTGCTTTAACAGAGTTCCACCTCATCAGCTCTCACACGCCTTCAAATCTGGCAGTCCGCACACCGCTGTGTGCATAGTGAGACTGATAATTACAATGCACCAACCTTATGTTCCTACAATGCAGACCCCCTTTGATCCATCTTTTTAATAACACCCTAAAATTAAGTGTCTTCATAATTATACAAAGCAGAATTAACAGATCATAGATTCCAGGTTTAGTCTATTTGGGAAAGAAGTGTTTGTGAGACAGAAAATCATACTGCAGTATTATAATCACTTGTGTTTTTGGGCACTGGGCAGATACACCCAGGACAGGGCGCCAATCTATCGCTGGGCACACACTCACTCACACAAACACTCTATATGGGGCGATTTGGAGAACTCAATTGACTTGATCCATGTTTTTGCACTGTGGGAGGAAACCGGAGAACCCGGAGGAAACCCATGCAGACACAGGGAGAACATGGAAACTCAGATGGGGATTCGAACCGGGAATCCCTAGTGCTGAGAGGAGAACATGCTAACCACTAAGCCACCATGCCGCCGCATCAGAGAATGAAACAAAAAAAATATTGGAATTTTATATTGCAATATTGCAGAAATCACTCTATAATTAACTTATTGATATTGATATAGTTCTGGGGTGGCATGGTGGCTTAGTGGTTAGCACATTCACTTCTTAGTGCTGGGGATCCAGGTTTGAATCCCAATCTGGGTGGAGTTTCCATGTTCTCCCCGCGTTCACGTGGGTTTCCTCCAGGTTCTCTGGTTTCCTTCCACAGTCCAAAAACATGGATTCAAGGTAAATTGACTGCTCAAAATTGCCCCATATATTTTGTGTGTGTGTCTGTGTGAGTGTGTGCCCAGCGATAGATTGGCACCCTGTCTTGGGTGTACCTGCCCAGTACCTGAAGCGTTCTCCCCTCTCTCTTTCTCCCAAAGGGATATCCCAGAGCAGGGGAAAATTATATAAATTAAATTAAATTAAATTAAATTAAATTATATATATATATATATATATATATATATATATATATATATATATATATATATATATATATATATAATAAGTAGCAACCAATTGCCCAAAATTAACATTTACACTGTTTGCAAGAAAAGCCATTGCAAACACGGGCAGAAAAAGAAGCTGGTAATGTTATATATTAAATTAATAGTTTTCAATTGTTCCATTTTATTTTCTTCTGCATTAAAAAAATCTACATCTGGTGAGAACATGTTAAAAACAACTAAAAAACTGTTTTATGATCTGATTTTTGTTTTATGACCGTTTAGAAGATAAAGAATCAAACAAGCTCCACCATCATCAGGAACATGCTGTTAGCACACCGACGTTTGAGTAATAATTATTTCTTTTTTAGTCAGAGAGACAAAACCAGGACTTCAGTACCTTTCTAGGACATATAAAGGTCTGTGAAGGATTTTTACGTTGCTATAGTTGTACCCTTATTTGGGTCAAGAATCTGAATACAGCCTGTAAATTCTATATATATAATACAAAACACAAAGAGAGTTCTTACCTTACCAACTTGTCTGTCCAGAGAACTCTGCTGTGTATTGGAGCGGCGTATGTTGCTCTGTTACTGACCTGCTGCAGTAATGTGTCTGAGAATCCAACAAAGTTGCCGAGTCAGTAAAACCAGCTGCACCAGGTTCGTGAGCGTGAGGTGTTGTGTACCATTTAGCAAGTGCAGACAACGACACATTGGAATTTAATGACTTTAGTTTGTCCTGGTTGAGGATTTGTATTCATGCACCTACATACAGTAGCTGGGAAAATGTAAAGTGAATTAATATTCTGTATTATTTTGTATTTTTAGTTTCATTTTTATTGCACTTATTGTTAATCTTTATTCTTCTTCTGTATATAGCACGACAAATGGAGCACCTACTGAAAAATTTAAAGCAAACTATGTAGTGAATATGGGAACGGTAGCTCAGTGGTTAGGGCATTGGGCTATCAATCTGAAGGCTGGTGGTTCAAATCCCAGGTCCACTACAGTTATCACTGTGGGTCCTTGAGCAAGACCCTTAACCCTCATTGCTCCAGGGTTGTTGTGATTAATCCTGTGCTCACCTTGTAAGTCGCTTTGGATAAATGGCGTCTGCTAAATGACCAAAATGTAATATAAATGTAGTATGGGACACATCCATATTGTTCATATGAGCATGTGTCTATCTGGGGTACATAATGAATGTTGGGATTTGTGACACATACAAAGTGATGTATATAAAGAATGGAGTGTGTGGTTTGAATGTATGTGCAGTATGCATTACAGAGCATCTGATGCTGCCTTCCAAAATCCACAACCCTGTGAGACCTACCTGTGATTTTCACGCACTAGCCACCTACATTGGTTTTATTTCCTTATTTCTACACTCGGTGTAAAAAAAACAACCTGAAGATCCCCAGTTTTATTTCCGGTACCGCGAAGTACCATGGCTGAAGTGCCCTTGAGAAAGGCACCTTACCCCAATTGCTACTCGGGTGCTGTATACAAGGTTGCTCACTGCTCCAGGCACGTGTGCTCACTTCATCAGTGTATATTTTTTGGGGGGGTGTATGTGTAATTCTGGATGATACTGATGTGATGGGAGTGTGTGATCATTAGTGTGTGCTCTAATGATCTACGTGATGAGCAAAAGGGATAAATCTGTCAACAAAACAAGTTAATGAAATCCATCCATTATCTTCCGCTTTATCCTATATTAGGGTCACGCTGGGTAGATACACCCAGGGCAGGGCGCCAATCTATCACGGGGCATACACTCACACGTACACACTCTACATGGAGCAATTTGGAAAACTCAATTGACTTGATCCATGTTTTTGGACTGTGGGAGGAAACCGGAGAACCTGGAGGAAACCCACGCGGACACAGGGAGAACATGGAAACTCCACCCAGATGGGGATTTGAACCGGGAATCCCGCCACCGTGCCGCAAGTTGAAATGACTGAAGTTAAACTTCATGCACAGAGTTGAATTTATTAACATACTTATTTACCTGTACAAACATTAGCATAAAAGTGAACATAGATCCTTGTTTGGCTAAAAAATATTATAGTTTTAATGACGGTACTGTGGATATGAATCATGTGTTTGCTTGAGATCTTAAAGAACATCTCCAGTGTGTGAAGCTGGTCTTCAGAAATCCTTATAATGCAACATTCTGAGGTAAAAAAAAACAAACAAAAAAAAAAAACACAAATGTAATTGACAAGTAAGCATATACTGTATACCACATATTTAACTTACAAAGGGGTAAGTGTCTACCAATAAACTTGGTACTGAAGTCAGAAAAGATTAAAAACATCATTTTGAAATGTACGCTATTTGATATCACACTTACGGTTACATTACAGACAGCTTACAGGAACCAGTGAATTTAATAGGGATTAGAAAACGGGTAGTTCCGTTCATTCAATTTTATTGGCTGAGATGTTCGTCTAGCCGTGATATTACTGACAATAATGCACACCTCTTGACCGCTTCACATTCGGGTCAATGTGTGATATACAATATATTATTTTAAATCATAAAGTACAGAGGGCGGCACAGTGGCTTAGTGGTTAGCATGTTCTCCTCTCGGCAATAGGGATTCCTGGTTCGAATGCCCATCTGGGTGGAGTTTCCATGTTCTCCCCGTGTCCGCGTGGGTTTCCTCCGGGTTCTCCGGTTTCCTCCCACAGTCCAAAAACATGGATCAAGTCATTTAAGTTCTCCAAATTGCCCCATGTAGAGTGTGTTTGTGTGAGTGTCTGTTTATGTGTGTGTGTGAGTGTGTGCCCAGCGATAGATTGGCGTCCTGTCCTGGGTGCTTCAGGCACTGGGCAGGTACACCCAAGACAGGGTGCCAATCTATTGCTGGGCACACACTCACACAGACACACACACACAAACTATATGGGGCAATTTTGAGCAGTCAATTTACCTTGAATCCATGTTTTTGGACTGTGGGAAGAAACCAGAGAACCTGGAGGAAACCCACGTGGACACGGGGAGAACATGGAAACTCCACCCAGATTGAGATTCAAACCTGGATCCCCAGAACTAAGAAGTGAATGTGCTTACCACTAAGCCACCATGCCACCCCAGAACTATATCAATATCAATAAGTTAATTAAAGAGTGATTTCTGCAATATTGCAATATAAAATTCCAATATTTTTTTTGTTTCATTCTCTGATGCGGCGGCACGGTGGCTTAGTGGTTAGCATGTTCTCCTCTCAGCACTAGGGATTCCCGGTTCGAATCCCCATCTGAGTTTCCATGTTCTCCCTGTGTCTGCGTGGGTTTCCTCCGGGTTCTCCGGTTTCCTCACAGTGCAAAAACATGGATCAAGTCAATTGAGTTCTCCAAATCGCCCCATATAGAGTGTTTGCGTGAGTGAGTGTGTGCCCAGCGATAGATTGGCGCCCTGTCCTGGGTGTATCTACCCAGCGCCCGAAACGTTCTCCCCTGGATGGGCATGGGGAACCCCACCGCGACCCTAATATAGGATAAAGCGGAAGATAATGAATGAATAAAGTACATATACAGAGAGCCGAATCCCGATGAGCACTTTGTCTGTATTCTGTCAGTCAGAGATTTAGGCAAAATGGATCACTTTTATTTTTAAATAATTCACTTATTCGTTTTGATACGGATTCAGACACATGATCGCTTATGGAGTGTATGTATCTTTGACATGATAGAGAATATTCTGAATGTAGGTACAGCTGTACAGATGTGAAGTACCTGAAGAGCAGAGCCTTTCCTTTGTTGTTGGCGATGGAGTAGAATCCACTATGAGGTGAGAAGTCGAGGCAGTGCGCTTTGTAAATCACTTTTCTCCGAAACATGGGGAAGTTGGAGAAAACGGTAAAACTGGGAATGTGGACCTGCACACAGCAAACACAACAAGCATGACACACCTCCCCCAGCACCGAAACCTATTTACAGCTAGAATGTAATTCTGGGGCGGCACAGTGGCTTAGTGGTTAGCACGCTCTCCTCTCAGCACTAGGAATTCCCGGTTCGAATCCCAATATGGGTGGAGTTTCCATGTTCTCCCCGTGTCCGCGTGGGTTTCCTCCGGGTTCTCTGGTTTTCTCCCACAGTCCAAAAACATGGATCAAGTCAATTGAGTTCTCCAAATTGCCCCATGTAGAGTGTGTATGTGTGAGTGTGAGTGAGTGTGTTCCCAGTGATAGATTGGCACCCTGTCCTGGGTGTATCTGCCCAGCGCCCGAGACATTTTCCCCTGGATGGGCATGGGGAACCCTCCCCCCCCTAATAGAGGCCCTAATAGAGGATAAAGCAGAAGATAATGGATGGAAGTAATTCTGCAGGGGTTGAGGGTGTTTCTCACCAAACGTGTTGCCTCATCCTCCACTTTTGATGCGATGGCGAGGACCTCAGTTGTGGGGTTAAACCTCAGCACTGTTGCTGCTGTCAGCAAATTCATCACAGACTTCAGAGGAGATGGAGCAGAACTGGACATACACGACTTCTGAGTATAAATGTTTACCACCCCTGACTGAGACCTGACACACACACACACACACGTTTAATGGCATATTCTATGCAATATTACCTTTCCTGTGATTTAAAGAATGCCTTTAAAGGAATAAGAGGTGACTCACCCACAAGCAATGTATTTGTCATTCGCAGACAGAGCAAGAGACGTTCCTCTAACACAGCCGTCATCCACAAAGCGGTTCATACATTTACCGCTCCTCACATCCCAAATAAACACTTCTCCATCCTCTGTATATACAAACATATGATCTTTTATTAATGACTTGAAATGACTTTGTAATGATCAAAGATGGTTTAAGGTGGTCTGCAATGACCCTTTTGTTGTTTTTGATAGTTTATTAATTTGATCATTAATTATGAAAAAATCCTTTACGAAGACTCGACAAGGTGGTGTGAGGTGATCCAGGACGGTGGTGTGAGGTGATGTGAGGTGATCCAGGACGGTGGTGTGAGGTGATGTGAGGTGATCCAGGACGGTGGTGTGAGGTTGTGTGAGGTGATTCAGGACGGTGGTGTGAGGTGATTCAGGACGGTGGTGTGAGGTGATTCAGGACGGTGGTGTGAGGTGATTCAGGACAGCCCCCCCCCCCCCCCCCCCCCCCCCCCCCCCCCCCCCCCCCCCCCCCCCCCCCCCCCCCCCCCCCCCCCCCCCCCCCCCCCCCCCCCCCCCCCCCCCCCCATTCACAGGATATTTCAGATGTTCCTGCTGGTTACAGTGCCTTGACTCATTCAAAATGGCAGAGTAAGCCCACCTTACCTTAGTAGTCATGAGATGAAGGAACCCTGAGGTACCACTGAGAAGAAGGAACTCTCCATCAGGAGAAACCTCAAAGTCTTTAACTCGCTGTTCATTCAGACCTGGAATAGAAACATGTAGTTTGGTCAAATTACAGGAATGCCTTTAATCTGCAATCTAACAAATGCTTAGCGTTAATGCTGACCTCGCACGTTGGGGACGGGGATGACCTGCCCCTCCATCATGTCGTAGATGTAGAAGAGTTTGTTCCGTATTCCCGTGGCGATCACCTGTTCTCCATTAGCGCTGAAAAGTGCTTTGTTTACTGGGAAGTTCTCCAGATGGATGCTCTGGATCTTTGGATTGGATTTACCATCCACCTGCAAAGATGACGTCACATGGCAATCAGTGCAAAGGGCTCTGGGTACCCAATGATCATGCGCTTCTTTACAAAGGGAATTAATACCAACAGAGGGCACTACATACCTGAAAGAGAGAGATGGTGTGATCGAGACCTGCCGTCATGAGGACCTGAGCTGACGGGTGGAACTGGAGCGAGGTGAGTTGACTCTCACAGGGGTTGGCATTGTTAGCATTGAGGCACTTCTTCAGCTGCAGAGAGGACACAACTGTTTTTAATATACCAAAATCAACATCACACTTTTACAAGCTAATGATCAGCTTTCCAATTCATCTCACAGTGAAGTATTCAAGTGTTTTATTTGTCATTCCACAATATAAAGTACAGTACAGTATATGTGGATGAGACAGCGTTCCCCAGGAACAAGGTGCTACACGTAACAGCTACTACACAACCAACATAAAGTGCACATGTGCAAACACAAGGATCACAATAAATACAGGACGATACACAGTACAGTAAACATTCAAGTATGGTATTGAAAATAAACCCCGAGTTTGGTTATTGTAAACAGTTAACATTAAGTGGAGAGGTAACAGTGCTGGTGGCCTCCTAGTGATGTGAGCCACATGTTCCAGGAAGAAAAATGTCCTAAATTTTAAAAAAATTCTTAAGAGTTTATAATTGTGGCAGTTCTTTATAATGTGCAAAGAGTGTGCTAAAGGTGCAAGATGTGAATAAAGGTGTGTGCAAACATGCTAGCAGCAGATATGTTAGTGAGCACCATTTGTATCCGGAGTGGCCGCTGCCAACATCCTCCAACATGAACAGGGTATAGCTCTGATATGGAACACTTGTTCAGAATATAAAAATAATAACAGACTACAACCTTAATGATGCCTTTAGGGAGACTTTCAGATGCAGCGATGTAGTTTCCTGTCTTTTTCAGCAGATCACCATCTTCCTCGTCATCATCCTCATCATCATCTGTGTGAGATAAACAAGGCAATTCTGAGCCCCATCTTAGTTATGCCATTAAACAGGGATTTGAATGTAAATGTGATGAAGCTTTACCTTTCTTTTTATTCTTTTTTACAGAACGATCAGCCCAGGAGGGAACTCCACCCATCACCTTCTGAAACCTAAAGACATCTATCAGACTGCTGTTACACACACTCACCCCCCACTCCACACACACTAACCCCCACCCAATCCACTCCACTCCACACACATAATTCTATACTAATAAGAGACTCACTCATCCTTGAGGCGCAGCTGTAGTTTGCTTTTTGACAGAGTTGATTCTGCATCACTCTTCCTAAAATCCCTGCGAAACCGCTGGTTCATATCAATACTGAAGAGAGACAGAAATAAAGCAAAAGTTAAAGACTATTTTAATTAAAACAGATGCTGTGCTTCATGAAACCCTGCTATATCATTTTTTCTTAAACTGCAAGAATATTTCAAGTTAAAAAAAATCTCTAAAGAGTTGAAAAGACCTGAATGTATTACAACAGCAAAAACATCTCCCTCCAAACAGAGGTGTACTTACTCTTCCTCCAGCTCATCATCGTCATCCTCCCAGGCAGCTTTTCTTTCTACGGGAACCTGAAGCCGAGCTTCATTCTCCGTCTCCGATTCACTCGACTCCTCCTCCTCATCAATATCATCTTTATTGTCATCCTGGTCAAAAGAAAAATGGAAAGCCTTGAAATATGAATACATTATTTTGAATAATCAGATATGTAGTTTTGAACCAGCCTTGCGACCTGAGGGACCTCGGTTCGATTCCCGGTCCCACCCAGTACTTTGGCTGAGGTGGCGTTGTGCAAGACACCAAACACCAATTGTCCCCCAGGCGCTGTGTACAAGGCTACCCACCACTCCATGCACGTGTGCTCACTTGACCTGTGTGTATATGTGTGTTTCAATGCACCGATGGGTTACATATGGAGGACACGTTCCTCTGTGTTTAAGCACCATAGGCAAAACAGGTCTCATTAAAGTAATCTATTTTGTGTGCAATCCCAGTTACTAGATTACTGTCAATAGATCACAATAAAGAGATCTGTTTTGCCTATGGTGCTTACACACAGAGGAATCAGGTTCGAATCCCGATCTGGGTGGAATTTCCATGTTCTCATCAATCATCTAAATTGCCCCATATAGAGTGTGTTTGTGTGAGTGAGTGCACCCAGTGATCAACTGGCACCCTGAACTGGGTGTATCTGCCCAGAACCCGAAACGTACTCTCCTGGATGGACATGGAGAATCCATAACCCTAATACCCCACAGACACACAACCCTATCCATCCATCCATTATCTTCCGCTTTATCCTATATTAGGGTCGCGGGGGGGGGGGGGGGTCTCCATGCCCATCCAGGGATACACCCAGGATAGGGTGCCAATCTATCGCTGGGCACATACTCACTCACTCACACAGACACACTCTATATGGGGCAATTTGGAGAACTCAATTGACTTGATCCATGTTTTTGGACTGTGGGAAGAAACCGGAGAACCCGGAGGACACGGGGAGAACCATGCCACCGTGCCGCCCCATGCAACCCTAGTAGGAGATTAAACTGAAGATAATGAATGAATAAGGGGGGCAGCACGGTGGCTTAGTATATTCTCTTTTCAGCTCTAGGGATTCCCGGTTCGAATCCCAATCTGGGTGGAGTTTCCATGTTCTTCCCGTGTCTGCGTGGGTTTCCTCTGGGTCCTCCGGTTTCCTCCCACAGTCCAAAAACATGGATCAAGTCAATTGAATTCTCCAAATTGCCCCATATAGAGTGTGTCTGTCTGAGTGAGTGTGTGCCCAGCGATAGATTGGCGCCCTGTCCTGGGTGTATCTGCCCAGCGCACGAAACGTTCTCCCCTGGATGGGTATGGGGGTATGGGGGTATGGGACCCCCCCCCGTGACCCTAATAAAGGATAAGGCAGAAGATAATGGATGGATGAATGAATAAGGTACCTTTGATAGTCGTTCTAAAAGCTGCTCCTCGGTGCCGAACACTAACTCCTCCAGCTGGCGCACGGAATCATCCTCATCTCCCAAAGTCTGAACTAAAGCGCTGTGTTTATTCCTCTTTATTTTCTCCTTCTCTTCCTTCGAAATCCTGTTCTCTTCTAACCTCCTCTTCTTACTGACTAACGCCGCTTCCATCCTCTGATCGACGGTAACACTGCGATTCCGATAACGATGCACGATTTTAAAATCAGACCCCTGAGTCAAAATAACAACTAAACATGTGCCATGTAGTCCCTCAACATGTCTCCTCACATCCGGGTTACTGCCCTGCGATGACGGAAGATCTTCTCTTTGCACTACAAAAGTCTCTCAAACCGACTGCTTACGTCGAATGTTTATTCATATTTTATACACTTTAGAGTTCCTTCAAGGTTGAAGATGTTTACTGAAAAAGAATCGTCACATTATACCATTAGTTTACGTGCTTTTATAGTACCATGATGAAGTTAATTGATGTCAATTTCGAATTAGCCAACTTTTAAAATACTAATGTTGCATTATTTTGGCCATTTTTAATTTAGTTATTCAGTTATTTATTTTCAGAGCATTTTTTTTTTACAAACCTCGGTTTTCAGTTTTTTTTTATTTATTTTATTATTTTTTTAAAAAAGCTCATAGTAGAAAGTGAAAATGAATAATTAAAAAAAAAAGAATTACAATGTAATTCATTAATTAAATTGCATTTAACTTGTTTTCTTTGAACTAATGCATTGTTATATTGATCACGTTAGTATATTATTTACGTTACGATCAGAACTTTCATTTATTCATTCATTATCTCCTGCTTTATCCTCTATTAGGGTCGCGGTGGGGTTCCCCATGCACATCCAGGAGAGAAAGTCTCGGGCGCTGGGCAGATAGACCCAGGACAGGGCGCCAATCCATTGCTGGGCACACACTCACTCACACAGACACACTCTATATGGGGCAATTTGGAGAATTCAATTGACTTGATCCATGTTTTTGGACTGTGGGAGGAAACCGGAGAACCCGGAGTAAACCCACGCAGACACGGGGAGAACATGGAAACTCCACCCAGATGGGGATTCCAACCGGGAATCCCTAGCGCTGAGAGGCGAACGTGCTAACCACTAAGACACCGTTGATTAGAACTTGTTATTTGAATAAACAAAATATGATGTTCCTTTATAATTATTAGAATGTCATTAGAAATTGTAAAATAATTGGAAGAAATATTTTTATTATAAAACTCAATCAATAAGTTAAAATACATTTACATTATGACATATACATTATTACATACACAAAAAAGGGGGGGGGCGCAACATCGAATAACAATCAGGTTTGATGAATTTACAGTATAGTTGGTTTTCTCCATAACTTCTGACTTGTAATGTTCTCATTTGTAAGTCGCTTTGAATAAAAGCGTCTGCTAAATGACTAAATGTAAATGTAATGTAAATGTAAATGTAATGTAAATGTAACTAAATGACAGTGTATTTTATCTTGTTGATTGAGTTTCATTCATTCATTCATTATCTCCCGCTTATCCTCTATTAGGGTCGTGGTGGGGTTCCCCATGCCCATCCAGGGGAGAACATTTCAGGCGCTGGGCAGATAGACCCAGGACAGGGCGCCAATCCATCGCTGGGCACACACTCACTCACACAGACACACACTATATGGGGCAATTCCAAGCCCCGCCCTTCCTGTCTGTATATAACCGTCACGCAGGGGCTGCTCTCTCTCGCTCGTTGCCTTTCAAGTTCGAAGTGTTTGAGTTTCCAACGTCTGCACCATCCAGGTGTGTAAAACACGGTCTTCCGTTCGCACACTAGGCTTGTATTTAGTTACAAATCATTGTAGGTGCGTTGTGTTTGGGAGTTTAATCCAAATGTAAAATCCTGTTTGAGATCACTTTTGTTCCACGTAGCTGACAAGGCGGTTCTGCAGCGGATTACTCAGTCTTTTCTTGTGTATTAAAATAAGTACTGTCTTTTCTAATGTTTATGATGACTTTCAGTGACAAAATTGTATGTATTTCGTATAAAAAGAACAATATTTTAGATAACGTCTGCCTGTGTAACGTCTGCCTCGCTTTTATGTCTTTAAATCGCAGAATCTCGCGAGATTTGCTTTGGTGGTTTACCATGCGGTTGCCCTTTGCTTTAGCCTTTGGAGTTAGCTTTTTTTACCCCCTTTATTTTGATAGTTTGTTTTAATATTGTTATTTTTAAGCCCCTTAAGGGTAACGATATCATTACAAATGGTCATCTTAAACGTCTACAGCCGTACGTTGTGAACTTGGGCGTTTTACGTCATTTTGCGTGCACTGGCTGATATAAAAAAAAAAAAGAAAAAAAAAATATATATGTATATATAGTCTTGTTATTCCACATTTTTTTTTATAGTCTTTAAGAAATTGGTTTCAGTTATAGATTAATAAAGTTTGGCTATTTATATCTTCAGATGTGAGGAATTAATCCAATGCAAGTGTTTCCGTCAGTGTAACTGTTTTTGATTTAAACCGTGAATGTTTTACAATAATGCTACTTGCCCCATTAACCCCTTATGTAAATTGCCCCCTTATTTCTGTACAAGTGTAACTCTTCGTTCTAGTTGAACCTCACCACACCATACTAAAGTGCACAAATGAGGAAGCCTGAATCCCAGAGTCCAGCTGCATTGATAAGAATAGTATTCCCATATATAAACATGCACAGTAGTGACATGTGGTTATATGATCTGGTCTTTTTTAGGCTTAGGATTTGTCAAGTGTTAAGGGTATATATTCCAGTACATAATACAATACTCATGTGTTGGTGTTGAAGTAACAATCCAACATAATTACTGTAACAAATTGTGACCTTTTCTGTTTTGCAGTGCCATGGCCTCCAAGACAGAGCGTACATTCATTGCCATCAAGCCTGATGGTGTTCAGCGTGGACTCATCGGTAAAATCATTGAACGCTTCGAGCAGAAAGGCTTCCGCCTTGTGGCTCTGAAGTTCTTGCAGGTGAGTGGCATGAAGGCTCAGTGTTTGTGTTAAGGCATTGTGATCTTGTCATGAAAGCCTATTTTAATGCCACTACTATGGCTTTAATTGGATGGATGCTCAGGTCCTGAAGCTAGGACAGCAGTTTATTTCCCTTAAGATGTTAAATGATTCCCCATCCTCTTGTTCTAATTAGGGCTTCATGTCACCTGTGCTTTTACTTTGCTGCAAATGGCAAAATAAAAACCGGGTGTATTGCCGGGTGTATTGCAGGCATCTGAGGAGCTGTTGAAACAGCACTACATCGACCTGAAGGACCGTCCCTTCTACCCTGGCCTTGTGAAGTACATGAGCTCTGGCCCAGTGGCTGCCATGGTGAGTACTGCTAATTGTCCAAGGGCTAAAATTAGCAGAGACAGAGCAGTCATCATTTCTTCATGTATGCAATTAAGATCCTGGCACTGCTTGTCTTTCTATACACTCAAATAAAAGTGAAACTTGTTTCTCAAGGATGCACATTGAGATGGTTTGTTACACCCTGTTTTTATTAAGAGGTTTTAAATGTTTGTCGGGATTAAGGGGTCAACTTTCTCCTATATATGGGTGGAGTCTCTTAATCCATAAAAATGCCTTTCATGCGCAGGTGTGGGAAGGTTTGAATGTAGTGAAGACTGGGCGTGTGATGTTGGGAGAGACCAACCCTGCAGATTCTAAACCTGGTACCATCAGAGGAGACTTCTGTATTGAAGTGGGCAGGTGAGAATCTGTGAAGGCTCTTTAGGTTTTTTATTTTTTTATTTTGGATGATGTTGCATGTCCTTGGTTTCTATGCATACAATTTACTTGGCTGAGCAGTTCGAAAGGAAATTAAAATTCATACTAATGTTTTTGTCATTGGGTTCTTCACTGGTCTTTAAAATTGAACCATTTACACATCAATGGTAACCTTGTGATCAAGAACTTTTTGGCATCTGCTTAAGGTGAACCTGAAGTGCTACTAAGATCTGTGGTAAATGTGGGGAACCTTCTGAAATGACAGAAGAAACAAATTTAATCAAATTTAAAATGAACATTTGATGGTGTGTGATGAATAAATCCTTTGACCTTTTGTATGGAATTACTAAATCAACTTTGGTACTAATTTTATGACTTGTGCCTGTAAAATGTCTCCTTTGAAGTAGTGCAAATCCTAAATTTTGCATTTAGTAATCCCATATGTAAAGTGGTTATAAAATTCATAGCACATGGTTCTGAGGTGTGTTCCGAGGTTTTTATTTATTTAATTGTTTTTTGTTTTTTTTTTGCTTTTGGTGTTTGCTACTGAATTCTAGCCCTTGTACTACTAAGACTTGCCCCTTACCTGTAACTTTAGGAACATTATCCATGGCAGTGACTCTGTGGAAAGTGCCAACAAGGAGATTGCTCTCTGGTTTAAAGATGAGGAGCTGGTTTCCTTCAAGAGCTGTGCTGCCGACTGGATCTACGAGTAAACATGCTGCAGTATTATTGTACCCACAATCCATCTAACTCACTGTATCTGATGCTGTCAATCTGTTTATACTGATCCCAACTGAAGCACTTCCCAAATAAACCAAATGGGAACAATCATGTCTGCTCTGAAGTCTAACTTGAGTCTTCCCAAAATCTTTTGAGTTCCACTTTAGACAGATCTAAGCATGTCATGTAACTTGTCCTGTAATCGTTCCTGTCCACTTGTTCTGCATGGCAGTTTTCCTTAAATGGTGCCTTTGAGGTTTAATTAGAAACTTGTATAAAAATGTAGTTTACAGTTTAAAAAAATTATAATGAGCCTAATCTGTCACTCAGTACATTTCTCTATTATCCTTTTCTTGCACAAAGTCAGTCTGTTGGACAAGCGATAGCATTCTAAAGTTAACAATGACACTCCAAAAGCAATATGGCAAGAAGGGGCAACTATTACTGAATAAATCATGAGAGGTGTGCAGAGTGATGTTACACCTGTCGTGGGATTTCTTCACAATGCACAACATCCAAGTACCTTTTTGCTTTTAGTTACAGACGCTATAATTAAAGGTTTGGTTTATAATTGCCAGTATTAAAAGACCAATTGTTTATTAACTCGTCTACCGCGGCGTAACCTAGTCCGTTTTTTCTGTCAAGTACTGCCTTCTAGAGGCCAAGTTACAGAACGCAGTTGGAATTAAAAAAAAAACGTCGGAAAAATGCATTTCGTACGTTGATACGGATGTGCATCGTTGACGGCTGGACAAACGCCTCAGCAATCAATTTTAATTTTGCATAGTAGTTTAGTTGTATTTTTGATCTCCATGATGTCATTTTTAATACTTTTTGTGCGGTTATGTCTTCGATCCAAAATGGTAGCCCTTTTATGGTCGGAACTGTTACAAATTTTTAACTTTATATTATTTTTAAACAAGTTATTACTAATTTAGGCAGTAAAATGTTTGTTATAGTAGAAAATTGTCATTAATACACATCTCATTACCAACCTTTCATTCACAAATTTCCTTAAAGTACTTTTGTGTACTTTTAGCTCCCTCTAATGGAGACTTGTGAAGTTTGCAGCTGCAGTGCAAGTTTGTGGTTGAGTATATTGTCAATATTCACAAACCACATGCATGCCATCAATTCGAAATTTAACTTAAAGCAGAATGTACACATGGTTTTTCACTTGCCATGAGGTGTAAAACTGATCTTTCTGACTTGTTCCTGTTTTCTAACATGTTATTTATCATGTTACGCCTTTAAGGCATTAGTGTGGGTGCATCATTGACTTTCTGCTAAAAAATAGAATGAGGCGAATCGGTTCGGTTAATCATGCCACCATTTAGCAGTGGTGAAGGTGGATGTTAAAGCACTAAGCCGCAGTCAATGTAGCTCACAGAGTTGTGTAAAATAAATGGAAAATGTGTAGGTAAGAGGGAGCATATGTTAAACTGCAATACGGTAACATCCTTTCATTCATTATCTTCCGCTTTATCCTATATTAGGGTCACCCCATGTCCATCCAGGAGAGAACGTTTCGGGCGCTGGGCAGATAGACCCAGGACAGGGTGCCAATCTATCGCTGGTCACACACTCACTCCCACAGACACGCATGCATACACACTCTATATGGGGCAATTTGGAGAACTCAATTGACTTGATCTATGTTTTTGGACTGTGGGAGGAAACCGGAGAACCCAGAGGAAACCCACACGGACACGGGGAGAACATGGAAACTCCACCCAGATGGGGATTCAAACCGGGAATCCCTAGTGCTCAGAGGCGAACGTGCTAACCACTAAGCCACCGTGCCGCCTACAATAACATCTATAATCTTATTTCACTTTCATTTCACTGCAAACTTTGTAATTACCATCCTAAAGTTTCAAATTTGTGAGTTGTACAGTAGAACCAGTTCACATTATGGTTGAACTGGATGCAAATGGATGTGTGTTACTGTTTTTTTTTTTTTTTTTTTTTAACCTGGCTCCTTCCATCATTTTTTGATTGATCGACACACTTTACTGACTCACCTCCATCTGTTTAGCAGATTCAATATGTTAAATGAAGTGTCTGTATAACATCAAAGCTACTTGGCGGTTCTGTAAAGCAACGTTGAGACAATGTTCTGTTGTAGAATTCATTCATTACCTTCCGCTTTATCCTTTATTAGGGTCACGTGGATGTTCCCCATGCCCATCCATGGAAGAACGTTTTGGGCGCTGGGCAAATACACCCAGGACAGGGCGCCAATCCATCGCTGGGCATACACTCACTCACACAAACACACTCTATATGGGGCAATTTGGAGAATTCAATTGACTTGATCCATGTTTTTGGACTGACACACTTTACTGACTCACCTCCATCTGTTTAGCAGATTCAATATGTTAAATGAAGTGTCTGTAACATCAAAGCTACTTGGCGGTTCTGTAAAGCAACGTTGAGACACTGTTCTGTTGTGGAATGCCTTTTTAAATTTTAATGAAAGCAAACTGATGTTTACTTTATCTGTTATTAACACTAGAATTTGGCATTAGACTGTTTTTTCTTTTTTCCCCAGTTATTGCTCACATTGTTTTTGTCATGCAGCAGTTTTGATTGTAACAGTTTTTATTTGTATTTTTATTGCATTTCTCCATGTTGGTTTAGGTGGTTTGTACATTGTAGAATAAAATAGACTTCAGAGAAAATTTAAGTGACACTGCAATGTTAAAGAAAAGAAAGTGATCCTTATAGGACGTGTCTGTATAGGACAGCCATGCGAACTAAAGGTCCCTGGTTTGATTTCTGTTCCCACTAAGTGCTATGGCTAAAGTGCATAGGCAGGGCATCCAACCCCAAATACCCCAAAGGCACAATGACCTGTGTCAACAAGACCAAGTAAAAGGCCTCTTTTCTTTTGAAAACACATTTTGTAATGTCTGGTGTGTCAAATATTTAAGACTTGAGTGAACCAGATTAGTAAGTTTTGCCATTTATATGTATATGTTTAAAAAGAAGAATACACAAAGTTTAATATTACAGTTAAGTTCAGGGTTCCTTCTCATGCGGGTGTTTTTGCAGATGTGTCTGGTGTTTCTGTGTCAGCTGTTTTGAGAGCCAAAGCTATAAAATAAAAATTTTGCCATCATTTAGCTCTCAGAGATCCAGCAAGGTAAAATATATATTTCTTTATTTTATAAATATTATAATTTAAAATTTTAGATATTTCTATTCTTACAGACTTACCAGCTTTTAAAGGGTGAATATATATATATATATATATATATATATATATATATATATATATATATATATATATATATATATATATATATAATGTTTGTGTGTGTATGTATACTATTCCCTGAATAAGTGCTGGTTAGTCTGTTTTTTTTTTTTTTTTTCCTTTTTTTTTCTCATTAGTTGTTTGTTGATTGTATTATATATACATAATACAATTATTAGTTTTATTTATTATAAATGTATATCATATACAATTTGTCATTTCGTACACCATGGATAAATTGGTAGTAGCCTGGCATCTGATAAACAAATATTTTTTGGTATTTTATACATTTGTGTTGTAAAATTGTTTTGTAGAACTGCTGCAGTGAATTTCCCCCCCGATTTTACATATGATTGAACATTTCTATTGTAGTTTTAATAAATATTTAGTAAATTTGGTTTCGAATAGGCAGCACGGTGGCTTGGTGGTTAGCATGTTCGCCTCTCAGCGCTAGTGATTCCCGGTTCGAATCCCCATCTGGGTGGAGTTTCCATGTTCTCTCCGTGTCTGCGTGGGTTTCCTCCGGGTTCTCCGGTTTCCTCCCACAGTCCAAAAACATGGATCAAGTCAATTGAGTTCTCCAAATTGCCCCATATAGAGTGTGTATGCATGCGTGTCTGTGTGAGTGAGTGTGTGTCCAGCGATAGATTGGCGCCCTGTCCTGGGTGTATCTGCCCAGCACCCGAAATGTTTTCCCTGGATGGGCATGGGGAACCCCACCGCGACCCTAATAGAGGATAAAGCGGAAGATAATGAATGAATGAATTGGTTTTGAATATGTAGCACAAATTTACAGACCATTTACTTACTAACCCCTCCAGCCCTGTTACCAGTGTAAATATTAATTTATCTGTACAGTGTTTTATTTATTATAATTTTTTTAATAAGAGAACTTTTTTTGCCTAAGTGAGAGCATTAAAAAATACTTCCACATCACATAGATATAAGTTTCCTTATGCACAGTAGCGCAACCTCTCTCTCCACCAATCACTGGTGCCACTGCTCAAACCGTGTAGAGGTGGTGACACCTTGAGATACTTCTTGGTGGCTGTAAAGAGACTATACTGTAAACCTCTGCAGGGTCCAGTGATGTAAGTATGTCAAAAGTAGTAACCATAGCGTTGTGTAGATTTGTATAGGAAACACACACACTTTCACTCTTATTTATAGGTTTGCTTTATTAACTTCAGTTTAATATTTGATATTGTTAATATTGTTTCTTACATTATTATTTTTATTATTTATGTTGATCTCTCAGGTCATATGTTGAAAATGTTGCCACCTGTGTTTGTTCTTGCTCTGGTCTCCGTGTGCTATGGCTGCCAATATGGCCACAGCACTGAGTGCCAGGATATTCCCTTCATCCCGGGTCACAACCTGGTGGGTGAGGGTTTTGACATTGTCTACATGAAGACTACAGGTGCCTTTGTGGTGGATGTAAAGACCTACATGAATGGTGGCCTAAGTGGGAACTGCACCGTCTGTAGGAACTCGCTTTTAGGAAACAAGAGGCAAAAGTTACCACTTGCTGTCACGGACTGGCGTGTGAAGGTGAACTGTAAACGCTCCATCAGCTCTAGAGTGTTTGAATCCAGCAGCAGCGTGATGAAGCAGAGCACCCACAGCACCTCTGTCGGCTGGAAAGTGGGACTCGGGCTGCCCATGGTGGCAGGCGTCATGGTCGGCGGCACATTGTCAAGATCCTCCACCTTTGCGTCCACTCGCTCCGTCTCTGACAAGTTCTCCTTTACCAGTCATGAGTTCTCCTGCCGCTACTATTCGTAAGACTTTTTATTAAAAGTGTTTTGTTTGATTAAGTAGAATAATCTCACTTTGGGCGGCACGGTGGCTTAGTGGTTAGCACGTTCGCCTCTCAGCGCTGGGGATTCCCGGTTCGAATCCCCATCTGGGTGGAGTTTCCATGTTCTCCCGTGTCTGCGTGGGTTTCCTCCGGGTTCTCCGGTTTCCTCCCACAGTCCAAAAACATGGATCAAGTTAATTGAATTCTCAAAAATTGCCCCATATAGAGTGTGTCTGTGTGAGTGAGTGTGTGCCCAGCGATGGATTGGCGCCCTGTCCTGGGTCTATCTGCCCAGCGCCTGAGACGTTCTCCCCTGGATGGGCATGGGGAACCCCACCGCGACCCTAATAGAGGATAAGCGGGAGATAATGAATGAATGAATCTCACTTTGAGTTTAATCTGTGTGTTTGAATGCAAGGGCGGCACAGTGGCTTAGTGGTTAGCACGTTCGCCTCTCAGCTCTAGGGATTCCTGGTTCGAATCCCCGTCTGGGTGGAGTTTTCATGTTCTCCCCGTGTACGTGTGGGTTTTCTCCGGGTTCTCCGGTTTCCTTCCACAGTCCAAAACCATGGATCAAGGCAATTGAGTTCTCCAAATTGCCCCATATAGAGTGTGTCTGTGTGTGTCCAGCGATAGATTGGCACCCTGTCCTGGGTGTATCTGCCCAGCGGCCGAAACGTTCTCCCCTGGATGGGCATGGGGAACCCCCACCCCGCGACCCTAATAGAGGATAAAGCGGAAGATAATGAATGAATGAATGAATGTTTGAATGCATACGCTTTTCTGACCTTTAGTGATTTCATTACAAAGCTAGTGGCTTAGTGGTTCGCACATCTGCCTCTCATCCAGGTTTGAATCTCAATCTGGATGTTTTTTTCATTTACCAAAACCTGGATTCAAGGTGAATTGACTGTTTTAAAGTGCCCCTATAAATATAATCTAAAATTCTCCCATGCTCATCTAGGGGAGAACGTTTCGGGCGCTGGGCAGGACAGGGTGGCAATCCAGCTCTGAGCACACACTCACTCACACGGACAGACAAACATATGCTACATTGTGCAGTTTAGAGCAGCCAATCTACATTTAATCCATGTTTTTGGACTGTGGGAGGACTGGCGAACCTAAAAGAAGCCCACATGGACACGAGAAGAACATGAAAACTCCACCCAGATTAGGATTCAAAAGCAGATCCTCAGTGCTGAGAGGCAGGCATGCTCTGATGATGCTCTGATGCTGTGCCATTAAAGTGGTTCCACAGCAGTGGACCATGTAGAATCTGAAGAGGTTCTGTTTGAACTTAATGTAATTAAACTATATAGTATCAGGTTTTAGGGTTAAAGTACAGTTCATGTGTGCAGATCATTTTCTAGTGGTCCATTTTTTAATGATTCAGCATAAAATCTCCAGAAAGTATTCACACTCTTGATCAAAGCTGCTGGCAGAGCAGACTAGAGGTTTAGCACGTTCTCACTTTAAAGAGTGTGTTCAGCAGCTCTGCACTGGTGCTGCACTGACTCAGTTTTTATAGTGCTGAGGTGGCAGGTCTCGTTTAAAGCTATGTTACACCCTCATTCAGGGAACACAAAACAGGAGTTTGGTAGGTTTCCAGCACATTATTAGGTTTATGAACAAAAATCGGTCTAAAGTCTTTTAGTTATTTCATACTCAGCATGTTCTGTGACATTTCTACATAAAACCAATAAATCAACACGCCACAGTGTACACACTCCCAGTATTTTATTAATTACAGACCATGGTACAGCTGTTTAATATACATTGTATGTTTCTACACTCACTTCCCTCTACTGAAATTAGATATCATTAAGGTGCTGGATGATTCTTAGCTGTTGGGGTTGAACAAGATGTGTACTCCCTGCATGCATCTGGAGTTATCCATGTTCTTGCTTCACCTTGTAGATGTAAAGTTAGGGATTGTGTCTCATCTTAAATTCACAAGACAACACAACGACATGCTAACGCCACTTCAGTGTCTTTACAGCTTTGATAATAATTCACCACTGAACTATTCCTCTTCCAGCAGTGTCACTGAGACAATGCTGCACTTAAACCCCCTCACCACATCAGTGTCACTGCAGAACTGACAATAAACAATCCACCACCCAAATGAAACCTGTTATAGAGACAGAGAACCAACAGGGGACTAACAAAAACAAAGAAAACATATGGACTACAGTCTGTAATTGTAAAACTACAAAGTCCATCTAGGAAAAAGGGAGGGTAATTCTACAGTGTAGATGATTTTCTTCATAACTAATGACATGTGGTGTTCTCATTTGTAAGTCGCTTTGGATAAAAGTGTCTGGTAAAAGACTAAATGTAAATGTAATGTAAATGTACTGTGCATTCCAGAAAGTACTAGTATTATTTGATAAGCTGTTCTCTCTCACATGCTGGGAAAATTGACATAGCTACATGATTGAAGCACCTTATTCTGTTTTTTTATGAGCATCTTGAGTTTGGTATTATTTTCTTGAACCACTGTTTCCTTTTTCTACAAATACAACTGGAATCAGTATGTTCACACATCCCTGTGTGTTTTTCAGACTAAGAGTTCGTTCGCCCCCACCTGTTGCCAAGGAGTTCCTCAAATGGGTTCAGAGTCTTCCTGTCTCCTACACATCACAGAGCAAATACAAGTTTGAGCATTTCATCTCTATCTATGGCACTCACTACCTGCGGCATGTGAATTTAGGTGGCCGTGTTCACTCCACCACCGCCATTCGAACATGCCAGGTTTCCATGAAGGGTCTCACCGCACAGGACATCGGGATATGTCTCTCTTCAGAGGCATCTGCCATCATCGAGGGAATTCAGGTCAAAGACCAAAAATCCTTTTGTCATAAGATGGGCAAGAGACTAGAGCACAGCAGCAGCTTCAGCAATTCTTTCTCGGACCGAGTGACCACTGTTTTGGGGGGCGATGGCCAGCACTCTGACATCCTGTTCAATCCCAATAAGCAGAATGGCTACACGGCATGGATGAAAACATTAAAGACTTATCCTGGTGTGATTTCCTACACTCTGACCTCACTGCACATGCTGGTGAGGCATGATGCATCACGCAGAGAGGCTCTTCGTGTGGCCATCCATAATTACATCATGAAGCACGCCAAATCCAGCTCCTGTTCCTCGAAGTGC
The DNA here is from genome assembly GCA_019802435.1 of Corydoras maculifer. Lineage (NCBI taxonomy): Eukaryota > Metazoa > Chordata > Actinopteri > Siluriformes > Callichthyidae > Corydoras > Corydoras maculifer. Next base: position 535,689 of record JAFMOD010000389.1, read on the forward strand.
AAAATTGGGCATCGTGGCCCTGAATGTGCCTGCAAGTGCACGCAGCAAAATGGGATCAATGCTAACTGTTGTCCAAGTGAGCAGGGCATGGCTAAGATGAACATCACTGTGATGCGCGGTGCTGCTCTGTGGGGCGATTGGTTAAGCAAAACCGATGCTTATGTCAAAGTCATCTATGAAAAGACTAAGGAGGAGACACCTGTTATCTGGAACAACAATTTTCCTGTTTGGAACTTTCTGGCCAAGTTTGGGGTTGTGAATCTGAGCAGGAAGACGTGAGTACACAGAATTTATACTCTATGGCTAAGAGTCTGTTTTTTAATAACTCATTATTGCATGTTTTTTTTAATAAGTACCAGAATTTTACCTGCAGATTTATGCTAATAGTTCTGGAAAGATCCAGAATTGCAGCAGTTACAGATATACTACCCCATTTGTCAGTGTTCTAGTAAACAAATAAGAAATAAAGGATAGAAATATTACTAGTATGCAGCATGGTGGGTAGCATGTTCTTCTCATAGCACTAGGGATCCAGCTTTAAATGGTCCATGTGGGTTTCCTCTGGGTTTTCCCGTTTCCTCTCACAATCTAAAAACATGGATTTAAGGTAAACTGATTGCCCTAAATTGCCCTATGTAGTGTGTTTTTGTGTGATTGAGTGTGCCCAGCAATAGATGAAATCCACTGAAATGTCGCCCCCCCGACCCTAGTAAAGGATTAAGTGGAAGAATATGAATGAATAAATATCACCAGTGGTAATAATAATAATAAGTGCAGCAATAAACTGTAATATAGGTAATATAACTGTAATATAAATTTATGTAATAAACTGTAATATATATATATATGTGTGTGTGTGTGTGTGTGTGTGTGTGTGTGTGTGTGTGTGTGTGTGTATAGTATGTATGTATGTATGTACACTCACCGGCCACTTTATTAGGTACACCTGTCCAACTGCTCGTTAACACTTAATTTCTAATCAGCCAATCACATGGCGGCAACTCAGTGCATTTAGGCATGTAGACATGGTCAAGACAATCTCCTGCAGGTCAAACCGAGCATCAGTATGGGGAAGAAAGGTGATTTGAGTGCCTTTGAACGTGGCATGGTTGTTGGTGCCAGAAGGGCTGGTCTGAGTATTTCAGAAACTGCTGATCTACTGGGATTTTCACGCACAACCATCTCTAGGGTTTACAGAGAATGGTCCGAAAAAGAAAAAACATCCAGTGAGCGGCAGTTCTGTGGGCGGAAATGCCTTGTTGATGCCAGAGGTCAGAGGAGAATGGCCCCCCCCCCCCCCCCCCCCCCCCCCCCCCCCCCCCCCCCCCCCCCCCCCCCCCCCCCCCCCCCCCCCCCCCCCCCCCCCCCCCCCCCCCCCCCCCCCCCCCGGCAGCAGAAGACCTCACCGGGTGCCACTACTTTCAGCTAAGAAACTGAGGCTACAATTTGCACAAGCTCATCGAAATTGGACAATAGAAGATTGGAAAAATGTTGCCTGGTCTGATGAGTCTCGATTTCTGCTGCGACATTCGGATGGTAGGGTCAGAATTTGGCGTCAACAACATGAAAGCATGGATCCATCCTGCCTTGTATGAACGGTTCAGGCTGGTGGTGGTGGTGTCATGTTGTGGGGAATATTTTCTTGGCACTCTTTGGGCCCCTTGGTACCAATTAAGCATCGTTGCAACGCCACAGCCTACCGGAGTATTGTTGCTGACCATGTCCATCCCTTTATGACCACAATGTACCCAACATCTGATGGCTACTTTCAGCAGGATAATGCGCCATGTCATAAAGCTGGAATCATCTCAGACTGGTTTCTTGAACATGACAATGAGTTCACTGTACTCAAGTGGCCTCCACAGTCACCAGATCTCAATCCAATAGAGCATCTTTGGAATGTGATGGAACGGTAGATTCGCATCATGGATGTGCAGCCGACAAATCTGCGGCAACTGTGTGATGCCATCATGTCAATATGGACCAAACTCTCTGAGGAATGCTTCCAGCACCTTGTTGAATCTATGCCACAAAGAATTGAGTAAGTTCAGAAGGCAAAAGGGGGTCCAACCCGTTACTAGAATGGTGTACCTAATAAAGTGGCCCGTGAGTGTATATATATATATAGAGAGAGAGAGAGAGTGTGAGAGAGAGAGAGAGAGAGAGAGAGAGAGAGAGAGAAAGAGAGAGAGAGAGAGAACAAACTTGTTGAAAGCCTTTGTGAAACATTAGAATTGTTAAAGCTGTAAATAATAAATAAAAGTAAAAAGTATTTATTCATAAGTCAACCTAGTATTAAAACAACTACACTATGGAGCTCAGTTATGCTTTTCGTCACATCACATAATGTCATGTTTTACCCCTGCAGGAAAGTAAGGGTGGAGGTGTGGGATCGTAATAACCGATGGGATGATCGGCGTCTTGGTTGGGAAAGCTTTATCCCGACACAAGGGATCAACGTGAAAAAGAAGATCAACCTCAGACATGGGAGTGTTGAAATCTCCTTCTCGGTCATCTGTGGACCCAGTCTGCAGGGAGCGTATTGTGAGAAATATGCTCCATCCCCTGACGTGGAGCAGCCCTTTACCTACCCCAAATTTTTACAGGAGACCATGTGGAATGCCACAATCCTTTAATCAACATCATTTCAGATATGAATGAGATGTCAATGTCTGCTTGATTACACACACACACACACACACACACACACACACACACAAAATTAAATGTTAATAAATGACCAAGTGATGTAGAAGTCCAGTATCATATTGTGCTATATTGTTATGTTATGTGGTGAGTCCAAATACATTTCACCTGGTACCTGCCCTCCTCAGGGGTTCTTTAAGCACTGCCTGAAATTGAGCACATCACTGTGAGAAAGGTTTGGTTAAGGCTGTTATCTCTTTACCACTGCAACAGTGACCTCTGCTGGTTGGTCATTGACCCAGAAGTAATAGAGGACAGAAAGGGGTATCTTTAAAATCGTATTATTCGTATAAGGTTCACAATTCATTTATTCATTCATTCATTATCTCCCGCTTATCCTCTATTAGGGTCGCGGTGGGGTTCCCCATGCCCATCCAGGGGAGAACGTCTCGGGTGCTGGGCAGATAGACCCAGGACAGGGCGCCAATCCATCGCTGGGCACACACTCACTCACACAGACACACTCTATATGGGGCAATTTTGAGAATTCAATTAACTTTTTAATATATATATATATATATATATAACTTTTTCCATGTTTTTGGACTGTGGGAGGAAACCGGAGAACCCGGAGGAAACCCACGCAGACACGGGGAGAACATGGAAACTCCACCCAGATGGGGATTCGAACCGGGAATCCCTAGCGCTGAGAGGCGAACGTGCTAACCACTAAGCCACCGTGCCGCCCAGGTTCACAATTGGTTAATTGGCTAAAATGTTTTAAGAAAAACATTTTAGTTACAATTTACACAATACACTGACCTCCTGCGAATCCTAAATCTGAATCTCTTTAGAAAATATTCAAATATTTGAACTTTTAAGATATTTGATGTTTCATTTGTTGCGCTTCCTGATTATATTTGATGGCTTATTATATTTATCTTTCTTATCAAGCAATATAACAAGATGAAACTTTTTTGTTACAAAAGTTACGTAGTCATAGATTTATTTTCATTTTTTTTCTGCTGATGTATTAAACTTTGTATTATTGAGCTGTATTCAGGTTTTTATTAAATCAGTGAAATACTGCAATTTTGAAGGATAACATTTTCAGGCTATAATGTCGATCATCTCATCTGATTTCATTATTAATTCTATATTAGGGTCATTGCAGGAGGGTAGAAACACTGTATAGGAGTAATTTAGAACAGCTATTTATTCATTTGTAATAACACATGCTAACTATCATGCCCCACCTCATGGTAAAATTATTATTTTTTAATTAATTAATTAATTTATTTATTATATGAATGTAATAATTATATATATATATATATATATATATATATATATATATATATATATATATATATATATACAGTATATACACATAAGTGAGTAATGCAATGTCTTAATATTCTGAAATAATGTCATGTTATCGAGATAGTGAGAGTGACTGAGAGAGTAACATAGCAGTGTAGTAGGAAAAACTACACTAACATCAAAAGTACAAAATTATTTTCTAAAAAGTTGGAATGAAAAAGTGTTTGTGGAAGAGATGTGACAGTTGAGCAGATTGATACAGACCATTTTTAATTCCATTTCTGTAATAAATCCATTCTACTGCTTTATCCTCTACTGAGGTCGCAGGGGGAGCAGGGGGAGTGGGTTGCCCATGCCCATCCATGAAAGAACACTGGCAGATACACCCTGAACAGGGTGCCAATCTTTTACTGGGCACAAACTCCAAATGGGGAAGTTTACAGTATTACATTTACCTTGAATCCTTGTTTTTGGATTGTGGGAGGAAACCCACATGGACCCGTGAAGAACATGGAAACTCCACCCACATTGAGATTCGAACCTGGATCCCCATCGGTGAGAGACAAACATGGTAACCACTGTCTTATTCTAAACATTATTTAAGTAATTTTAGTATGTTGGTAGTTATTTCATTTTCCATTTTAACACATTTATTTTTTCTATTTCTTTCAGACGCAAAGCAGCTGCCATCAGTAAACATGCTGTGGGAGCAAGAGATCCAGCAAGAGATTATTATGAATGTTGCTAAAATTACTCAAATTTAGGGAAGTAGCCTGTTTACAGACTTCATCCATCCATTAGCTTCCGCTTTATCCTCTACTAGGATCGTGGGGGGTTCCCCATGCCCATTCAGGGAAGAACGTTTCGGGCGCTGGGCAGATACACCCAGGACATCACTGGACACACTCACTCACACAGACACACTCTATAAGGGACAATTTGGAGAATTCAATTGACTTGATCCATGATTTTGGACTGTGGGAGGAAACCAGAGAACCCAGAGGAAACCCACGTGGACACGGGGAGAGCATGGAAACTCCACCCAGTCCACTCCACAGTCCAAAAACATGGATCAAGTCAATTGAATTCTCCAAATTGCCCCGTATAGAGTGTGTGTGTGAGTAAGTGTGTGCCCAGCGATAGATTGGCGCCCTGACCTGGGGGTATATGCCCAGCGCCCGAGACCTACTCCCCTGTATGCCCCCCCCCCCGCGACCCTAATAAAGGATAAAGCGGAAGGTAATGAATGGATGGATAACTAATGAATGATCAACCAAAATGAATGTAACAACAGTTTGAAAAATACACTTATTAAAGGGTACTTTTTGAAAAAGTACAGAGGGGGAATAAGGGATCTGATGTTTCAAACCCCTAAAAATGCCCCTGGCGCGGGTTTTCGCGGGAGGGGGCGCGTTCGTGCCTCGTCTCTCGTCTCGTCACTCTCACGCCATCCCATGTAGAGGGTAGTATGCGGGTTTTACGTGGCGGCCACAGAGAAAGCGAAAAGCGAATGGAGTCAGGATGCTGAAAGGGAGGGCGGCAGAGAGCTAGGCGCATGCGCGCTGTCGCTCCATCCCTCCGCATCGCTCCTTTTTTTCTCCTTTCTGCAGCATCAGTACCGAGGGCGCATTGAGCCGGTGCGAGAGACGGGACCGAGGAGGAGCGCAAGAAGTCCAAAAAAAAAAAAAAAAGGAAAGCCAACCGGGGTAACGCCGAAGCCTCTCCAGCCCCCTCGCTTTGACAGAAAGCATCTGAGAGAGGTGCAAAGCAGAAAGGTTTCAGAGGTGAAGAAGAGCGGAACGGAAGGGCAGCCCCTTTCATTTTAGTTTTGCTTTATTCAGCCAGCAGCACGGCGGGGAGACGATGAAGGATCGCACCCAGGAACTGCGGAGTGTAAGCCTTCATTTTGCATTTTCTCTTGGGATTTTTTGTATTTTTTATTGACTGATTTATTTATTTATTTCTAAAGCCTGACTTCACGCTTCACGGCCATTTTAGGAAAATGGTGCTCGCTTGTGCTGGAGCCTGTAAATGCCCCTATGTAGGGAGTAGGGAGGTTCGCTCCTTCTCTCTATTCTATATATATATATATATATATATATATATATATATATATATATAGTCAGCATAAAAACATTTCTATTATACACGTTATACACGACTTATTACTATTTGAATAAATTCATGTTGTGTAAGATGACGTATACAGGTGGAATATTGGCTCGTTCATGTTGAATGAACATCTCCATCATCACCGCATTAAAGCCGCGGGTCCGACTGGCTTCCCACCTCCATCGATCAGGCTTTATTTATTTCGGGCAGGGTGGAGGAGGTTGGTTGTGTGGGGTGGGGGAGGAAGGGGGGCGGGAGGGGGGGTGATGCTATAACGATACCAAACGCACACAGGCCCCGAATGTAAAGCATTTGCATTCTTTAGATCGATCCACTATTCCGTCACTGTGGGTTTTTATTAGGAGGCGGGACACGTTACTGCTGCCGCGGCTGAGGAGGAGGATGAGGATGAGGAGGATGCTGAAGGTGGCACTGGTGTTGCTGCTCCCTGTGTCCGGGCTTCTGGGTGGGAGTCGTGCTTTATGTCTTTTTCCATTTGCACCATTTGCTGCTTTAACTTGAATAGGCCTGAACAAACATGGCTGCCATGAGCTTTTATGGCGGGGCGTTTATTATCTGTGTGCTGGGAGTGACAGGTGGGCCTGCAGCCTCGCAGGGCATTCCATACTCTCCATTCTGCACCATCACTGAGGCAGAGGAGTGAAAAAAAAACAAAAAAACACAGTGCCAGGGTACGAGGAGAGGATTTAGTGTTAGAATGGCAGACCTTAGCGCACTGCTGCACCTCATTGACATACACACCATGCAGCTCCCTCTCTCCCAATGCACCAGACACTGACAGTCATCTCCTGACACCTACCTGTACAGTCGGATTATTGATAGCTTTTATCGGCCAGGCTACAGTGTGTAATATATCGGGTAGTCTGGTGCATTCGAGTGAATTATGTAACATGGCTTTTGTGTCTGGATAACAAAGCTATCACAACCTTACCTACAGAAGAGAGAGAGAAAACGAAAAGGACATTCACCCCACGCTTACCATTTACTCTCAAGGCTGCTACATTTTGCATGAGGCTGCACTCACTGACCTGAAAGAGAGGACAGAATCCGTGCGCGTGTGTTTGGAAACTGAAATGTGCAGATGATGTGGGTGTGCACTGCAGCATGAATCTCATTTCATTCTCGGTTATTGATTAACACATTGGGTGGAGATCAGGTTAAAACATGGTCAGTCTCAGCCCCCCAGCACTAACACTAACAGCAACATGGTGCAAAAACCAAAAGACACCCCCCCTTCCCCAAATCATTTCTCACGCAGTCCACCGACATCACCACCACAAAGATGAGCGGAATGGTGCTCATCCCATCTCCCCATGTTATAAATCTCCACTTTGGCCCTGGTCCATAATCATTATTCATTTATTATGACTTCTATTGCAACGATGTGGAATGTTCTGCTAGCTTAGCAGTTAGCACCCATGCCAGTGAGTAATGGATCGGATTGTATGGATCGGATTGGCATGCCGATTTCTGAATGTATGATTTGTATATTGTGTTTAAATGCGTTGTGATTATATGTAGGGAAATGGTTGCAGAGTTATGTGAGTGGCTGGATCAATGTAAAAATGCGTGGATTCATGAACACGATAAAAATAGATAGATAATGAATGAGCAGGTGGGAGTATAATAGATGGCGTAGATGGAAAGATGATAGATATTTTCAAAGTGATAGATTAGACCTACAAACCCTATATCCAGAAGGACCTGTCACGACACCTTAATGGCAAAAAAAGATTTAAGACATTAAATTGAAATTGTATTTAACTGTTAAACATACAAAGAGAACATTTTAGTATTTATTTTGTAATGTGAAATCATTATAATAGGTAGCACCTCAAAAAAGGTTGACACAGAGACAAAATAAGACTGAAAAAAATAAATGTTGCATTGTTTGGAAAGGTTTCCAATCTATAGGCGAGGTCAAGACTGAGAATTAGAGGAAAATGCACCAAAGACTTCATATTTTGCAAACAATTACATGTTATGGTTCAATACTTTGTGCCATTCAGTTTAAAAACAATTTTTCTGGGTAAAAACCGAGAGAAATATAGTTCTCTCATCAGCCACAGTACATAATATAATGAATCCCATCAGCCAGGGGACATTTTAATGCATAAAGCCCTAAGATAGAAACAACTAATAGTTACACTATGATAAATCAATGTCCCTGAACTGTCTTTATTATACAAAGAGAGTGATATTTATACATTTTGTGCTGTCCAGGCTAAAAATGTGGGATGAACTGAAAGTAGAACAGTAGAAACATGTTCTGTGGTCAGATCAGTCCATGTTAAGGCCACAATCAGATTTTATGTGCCAAAGATGCTAAACATTAATAAGTGCAAAAATCAATACCCGTAACGGCATGGTTGGGTATCGGTGTCCAAGGCATGCATTATAATATATATTATATGAGGGATGGTACCATCCATGTAAAAGCTTATGCTGATATTTTCGAAAGACATACTTGTGTCAAGATGCCTTTTTTCTGCAACACCCAAGTGCCAGCATGACAAAGCCAGTCCTCATTCTGCAAGTGTACCAACAGCAGAATGACATTGTGGACATTATATATGTTTTAAAAACATTTATTTATTTGCAGTTCTGTTTGCTACTAAAATATATGACACCCAATAGAGGGGAGAATCAGAGAATGGCCACCACAAACTGGCACTGCAAATCTATTACAGAGTAAAAATGGAGAAATATTAATATGTGAAAACTGCAACTGAAACAGCTAATTTTAATTCCCATGTTATTAAAGAGTATAATTAAATAAAAAGGTCTTGTGACCTAGGTTTTTGAAAATTTGTTTTAAGTTCAGCATTAAAAAAAATCTTTTTGCCCTTATATAATAATAATATACACTTAAGATAAAGTTATAAGTATACATGTGTTATAAAAGTTTCATTACATTTTTATAAAATGGCCCAAGGTTTTTTTTTTTTTTTTTTCCCAAAAAAAGATTAAAAGGTTAAAATCCACATCTAGTTAAAATGAAATGAAATAATGAAATAATAATTTAAGAATGTTAGTTTTAATAACTGAGTAGAGGCTTAAACACCTAAGATAAATATCATGAACTGTAATTGGTAAACAAAAATATTATTAATAATAATAATTTTCATTAATGTGAAGCTGACAGAATGACTTTTTAAGTAAAACAACCTGATGATCCATAGAACTCAATAGATAGACAGGTCCACATATCAATTATATATATAATATATAAAGTGGAATCAGGTTTCCATATGGACATTTTTGTAGATGGAAAAATGGGTGACGATCATAATATATATGTGGAAAATATATCACGGGGTCATGGTGATTCAATTAATGGCTACATTGATAAACAGATAGCAAGGTTTATAGATGGTTAATTGACTGGGTAGATAAGAAATGTCAGATGACATATATGTCAGATGAATGATTGAGAGTACTGAATGGATTAATGTATCAGACTCTGACCAAATAGTTTGGATGTTGGAATCGGGAACAGGTTTAGTTTAGTGAATATATGACTAATATAAATATTCAGCAATGCCATTTTTGGAGCTTTGACAGTTTAATATTCCTCATATGCAGTCTTTATTTAGAAACAGATGCCTACACCTCATTTCTGCACCGCCCACAGCCTCCCTTTAAAATGAACCTCCCACACCCCCCATTCCACCCACACTGAGGTGTGTGTCAAGGTGAGAGTGGAGAAAGGCTGGTGATGAAACTGCAGTTTCTCCAAATCTTTAAAACCAGTGCGGGGTTTGAAGCTTGTTCCTGGTGGGTGGAGAAACACGCAGCTACTTTGTTTCTCCTCCAGCTGTGCGGCACTGTCCTTGAGTGAAGGGTAAAATCACAATGACTCTCACAGATGGATGGATGTTTGCAGGATTGAATGGACAAGTGTTTAAATAGATGAGTGAATGGATTGTACAATAGAAGATGAAGTGGAAGTGCAACATCCCTGCAGATGCTTGTTTTGTATTGCAAATTAAAGTAAATGCAATCTATCTAAAGAGTAATACAATGCAAAGATACACAGCATTAGCTACAGATCTGCTGTGTGGATGGACAGATAAATAGGTGGAGCGAAGATGTTAAGTGAATAGTGTGATGCAGCAGATGGCCAGGTGAATGGATAGATCTGGATGGATGGAGGGGTTGAGGGGTAAATACACGATGATGGAAACATGAATGAACAAGTGAAAGATGGCTAGTTTAATTCATGGATTGATTAATGTAAGGCTAATTCAAGTTTGAAGATGATTGAGGGATAACATATATATGAATGGTTAAAAAGTTAAAGAATGTTTATCTAACTGAGTGGATGAATGAATGGATGGTTGGTAGATGGATTGGTGGATAATCTCTTTAATAGATGAATGATGATGGGTGAATGAAGATATGAATGGAGAAAAGCATGCAGTCGTATAATGAAAGTGAATATAAATATTATAAATTAATGAATTAGGGATCAAACTCAGTAATACAAAAAAATAACCAAAACTGAGACAAATTCCAGCAATCAGTGGTCATCCACATTTTCACAGACCTTAGACTAGCACCACCACCAAGTTATAATAATTATAGTAATTCTAAAAGTACATTTTATTTATATAGTGTTTTAGGAAACTCCCTTTAACAACAGTCAGCATAACAAATCATAATGTATAATGCATAAACAACAATGCATATTCTAAAAACCAAGAAGAGAATAAAATAAAATACTATTTGCAAGTTATTACAAGTTATAAGCTATTCCAAACAGATGGATTTTGAGGAGAGACTCGAAAGTTGGCAGATCAGGACAGTCACGTATTTGTTTTGGGAGAGTGGCCCAAAATGAGGGGGCAGCAACAGAAAAAGCTCTGGGATGTTGTATGATGTATATTATTATAAATTATTGTAAAATATTTTTAAACTCTTCTTCAGTGTTGTAGAACAACCTGGTATTATCTGACTTAGAATCGTATTATTTTAACTGTTATTTAGGACCCAGTTTCATTAGAACTTCAGGTTTAAATCAGCAGTCAGATTAATGCTATTTATTTTGTCACACCTTGCAAATATATAGGCATAAAGCTGAAGTTGTCTGAGATAGCTAACTGAAAAAATAACTAATTATTTCTATTCAGTTTTTTAGATATAAAGTAAATTTGAGAATGAGTCCATCTGGAAGTCACACAGTGTGTCAGCAAGAGGGCGTGGCACATTGTCCTGCACCACTGTCGCATCATTAATGAAGAGCAACTAATGCACATAGTCATTTTGGAGACATCTTACACTGCATTAGAAACAGAAATGCTTTTAAACGTTAGCATTCTCCCTCTGAATGATTTTATTTTGAGCTTTAACACCTGGGTACACTGCAGGAACATTCTGTTTTGGACTTTAACCTCACTGATCATCACTGTAGTGCTGATGCACTTATTATTTAGGGTTGTAGAATATCCAGAATTCTAAAAAGGTCTAGTATTGAACACTTAATAAGGGCAAATCTAATAAAGTAACCATGCTGTGTATTCTCCATCTCACCTCCTCAAATTACATTTCACTTAATCCTATATTAGGGTTGCGGGGGGGGGGGGGGGTTCTCCATGACCATCCAGGTGAGAACGTTTTGGGTGCTGAGCAGATACACCCAGGACAATCCATTGCTGGGCACACACTCACTCACACAGACACACAAATTATATAGGGGTAGTTTAGATAGAGGCAATTTGGATTCCATTCACCTTGAATCCATGTTTTTTGGACTGTGGAAGAAAATGCACTTAGACACAAAGAGACCATGGAAACTACATCCAAATTCAAAAGAATGCACTCCAGGCACAAGTCATTTAGTGGGATTATTTTGGTCACTTGTTTCTAATCTTAAAGTCCATAAAAGAGAACTAAGATAGAACTTATCACTGGTTAATGAGGCATAGCTTCTCAACTGCTGGTAAACCCCTGAAATGTGTGGATACTTAAGAATTCCATTAGATTAGACATTAGGAACCCTTTCTTTGTGCTTCGAAAGGTCTAAACCCTTCTACAAGATTTTGAAGTGCATATGCAAAACTATGCATATTATTCAGTTTTTAAAGGGAGACCATCAAATAATGTTCTAATTAATTAGAGAGATAATGGATGAACGGATGAAAAGAATTGGTATTCAGTTTCCTATTTCCATTTATAGTTTGTTTTGAGTGTCTAAGAACATGAATGCCTGTTTAACTGGGGTAGAAATAAGTCAGAACTAAACTAGATCTGTATTTGGATTTAAAAAAAATGTTTTGTGGAAACAAATATGGCGGCACGGTGGCTTAGTGCTTAGCACTAGGGATTCCCGGTTCGAATCCCAATCTAGGTGGAGTTTCCATGTTCTCCCCGTGTCTGCGTGGGTTTCCTCCGGGTTCTCCGGCTTCCTCCCACAGTCCAAAAATATGGATCAAGCCAATTGGGTTCTCCATATAGTCTGTGTGTCTGTGTGAGTAAGTGTGTGCCCAGCGATAGATTGGCACCCTGTCCTGGGTGTATCTGCCCAGCGCCGAGACGTTCTCCCCTGTATGGGCATAGGGAACCCCACCATGACCCTAATATAGGATAAAGTGGAAGATTTACATTTACATTTAGTCATTTAGAAGACTCTTTTATCCAATATAATGAAAGATAATAGATGGATGGAAACAAATAATATAGATATGTTACTTGAAGAAAATTAAAATCCTGTGATGAATGTTAAGGTGCAGGGTTCATGATGTTGGCCAGTTTGTCCTTCAAAGGCAATGAGATATTTCTTAAGGTACATGGCATCAAATACTCCTTTAAATAACAAGCCATTCTGATTTAAAACCTGCCAAGAAGGAGGTTGTCGTTCCTTCTGTTAGAACTGTGTTGTGAAAACTATGAGCAGGAATAAAAATAAATGGTTTACAGAGCACAAGCATCAAGCTTCTCCCATGGCCCTTTCCAAAATATAAAAAATTTTTTGCGGTGGATTTCAGACAATGTGCCAACATCCATTATTGTATGAGTGTAGTACTGTCCACAACATCGGTGACTTGTGTATGTGTGAGGTATTTAGTATTTTTATTTACTTTTATCTGGAGTTATTTTAGTAAGACATAGTTAATTCTACACCTGCTATAAACGTGTGCTTAATAAAGCAATAAGGCACGAGAGGGCGTACATTACTGTGAAATAAATCACGGAAAAAAGGTGTTGTTACATCACTTTCCCTGTAATTTATTCACAATAATGCAGAACCTTGAGTGTCTTATTGCTTTTACTGGTTACAAACACACTATAATGGAAAAACAAGGTTTAATCAAAAAATGCAAACCAAATTGGTGATAAACTAGCCTTCCGTGACAGAATCTAGTCCGTTTTTTTAAAGTGAATGTTAATTGCTGAGTAAAAGGATCCAACTTCTCACAAATCAGCTTACATTAATCTGCTGTTCATTCATTTTTATTAATGGTACTTGATTTAAAGTAATTTATTGTGTTACATGGATAGATATGAATGTGAAGCGGTGAGAGGTGTGGACACCAATCAGATTTAAGAACCGGACCTACCCGTTTTATAATAGACAATAGAGTTGGTGTGTGGACTGTCCTGCCTGCTGTCCAGATACTTTTAATTCTTATTGAAAATATGTGAGGCATCATGAAGAAGGGAATCAGACAACAGTAATAACGGACTGTTGAACAGAGTCAAACAGGAATGGACCAAAAAAATTACTTGTAGATAATAGTATCTTTAGTTATAAAATTCTTAAAAAGGCTCCAGCACTCCTCATGACTTTGATGAGCTTAATGGCTAAGAAAAAAATCCCAGAAAACAAAGTGACATTGTAAAGTGATACAGATGGTAATAGTAATTAAACAGTCGTGATCAGGGAACCGGTAACCAGACTGATTAAGTATGTAATTTTCCCAGCTATATTTAAATTGCTGTGAAAGCAGATTGCTTATATTGTTTAAACTTTTATTACAATATTATTTCGAATACTGGAGTAAAATTCTGTTTTCTTTGTGCTGTGAAATGGTCCGTCAGTCTGTGCTGGTTTTGTCATGTTTAGTCCACCTGTCATCTTTGCTCGTGTCTGCAATGCTGAACAGTATTCTTCGACTGCGTGTTTAGGACTGGGGAAAAAAATGTACACTGTCTTGTGTATTTTATGTAAATTTATACTGACTGGCATTGTAATCCTTATAATATACAATTTGTGTGTATGTGTGTTTTGTCTGGGTGCGTGTGTGATTATGTGTGTGCGAGTGTGTGTGTGTGCATCTGTGCATCTGTGTCTGTCTGAAGGAGAGTGCTTGGTGTAAGGTCACATGCTGCCAGTGGCACCCTTTAAGGCTAAATATAATTGAGGACCTAAATAAATAAATTATTATGCATATACATTAGTGTTAATTTGTAAATAGGATTATTTGTATCCTGGTTTTGGTTTAGTATAGACAATGGGGTACATTATCTGAGACCCCAAGCAGGGTTCCTTGTCATGTTTTTCCCTCATTAATAGGTTTATTGATTTAATAATAAATTTTACAGGGAAATTAAAGGGAAGAAGGTAGCCACAGGGCAAATCGGGCAAAGCGAGGTCATGGTGCTGCCTCTAATACACTTCTGCCTCTACAGCTAAGTCAGTCTGAAGGAACTTCATCGATCGTCTTACTTTGGCTGCACAAAACACAGTGCGCACACTAGCACATAATTATACATGATGGCTATACTGGTACCTGCCTGCAGATACACACACACAAATAAAATTAAACGGATGAAACTAATAATAATCACTTGAGAAATCACAGCAATATTAAACTTTAATCTCTGACATGTTGAGCAGGTATTATTAGCTAGTTGTAAGTAATGTATATAATAAAGCCTGGTGGTTTCAAGATCCAGTGCTTATTGCATCGTAACGTGTAGTTGGTAAAGGACTTGTGTTCATTTTTTTGACTGATGAGTAACTAACTACAGAAACTGGACTACAAATCAACGCATTGCTCTCACTTCACACAGACCTTGGTAATTCAAATGCAAAAATACTGAGATAATCCAGCCTTTTTCTTTTACCAGAAAGAAAAATTAAGCTGCAAACTGTATTATCCTTATCAAAACCAAATCCCAAATCTATCAAAATTTTCTAAATTAACTAGGCTTAATTCTGGTGCTCTTTTGAACTGATGCAGTGAAATAATTTTAATAAGAAATTTACAAAAAGTCTTAAATTCTCAAAATAGCATATGCCACTGTTTTTTTTTTGTATCTATAAATTTTGGTTTTAAATAATATTCAGCGGCACGGTGGCTTAGTGGTGAATTCTCAAAAAATTGCCCCTTCTAGAGTGTGTCTGTGTGAGTGAGTGTGTGCGTGCCCAGCGATGGATTGGCGCCTGTTCTGGGTCTATCTGCCCAGCGCCCGAGATGTTCTCCCCTGGATGGGCATGGGGAACCCCACCGCGACCCTAATAGAGGATAAGCGGGAGATAATGAATGAATGAATGAATGAAAATAATATTCACTATTATTCATTCATTAATTCATTATCTCCCGCTTATCCTCTATTAGGGTCGCGGTGGGGTTCCCCATGTTCATCCAGGGGAGAACGTCTCGGGCGCTGGGCAGCTAGACCCAGAACAGGCGCCAATCTATCACTGGGCACACACTCACTCACACAGACACACTCTATATGGGGCAATTTTGAGAATTCAATTGACTTGATCCATGTTTTTGGACTGTGGGAGGAAACCGGAGAACCCGGAGGAAACCCACGCGGACACGGGGAGAACATGGAAACCCCACCCAGATTGGAATTCGACCAGGAATCCCTAGTACTGAGAGGCGAACGTGCTAACCACCAAGCCACCGTGCCGCCTTATTTACTATTAATACATCATAAAAAAAAAAAAAAAAATATATATATATATATATATATATATATATAAATAAATATATATATATATATATATATATATATATATATATATATATATATATATATACACAAAAGCTATTTTATATTGCATATTCTGCAGTGTGTTGTTCCTGGTCACTCTAATATTGTTTCGGTAAAATCAACCAGGAATGTAAGGGTTCAAGTTTTAGATTTTTTTTTTAAATTGAGCTTTAGAATGAACTACTGTTTCAGTTTCTACTGTAAGCACAGTATAGGCTTCGTGTTGCTGTGTGTTTTTTTGTTGCAATTATCTATACTGTACTGATTAAATGTTGACCCAGATGGCAAGGACGGTGATTGGTCCACTTCTTGGCACTGCCCGTCTGCCTCCCTTACATTTCATTTTGTGTTAAATGTGAATAAACAGGCTGCACTCAGAACAGCATGCTATGTGCTGTATAGTGCAGAATAATCTAAATGCTTTGTCTAACACCTACTGGAATATTGATATGTGTCACAATCCCTTTTTACAGCACACTAATAAATACTAATTTTAGGTACAATCAGAACTGAAGCAGTATGTACTGTGCTATGTGAAACACAACTATTAGCAAAATGAATGAATGGTTCATTATGGGTATCCAGCATTGTGCGCAATTGTTTGACGATGTGATGAGACGTGGACACAACAGTGCACACTGCTAAAAGCATACAACCGATTGGACCACCTGCAGGCCTATAAATAAGCTTTACAATTTGCCATCAATGTCAAAAGTACAGTGGGTTCTGACATCATGCGTCGCCTTTTGTCACTTAACTTCACTGCATTGCTTGTGTTACCAGTGGGTTTATGAGCATCTCTCCACCAAATGATTTCATATTTTAGCAGGTTTACATGTTGATTAGGTAACCTGTGTGCTGAATGCATCCTGATGAGTTTCCCATGTTCCTACATACTGCTGTTATTATGACTCATAATCAAATAACAAGGTATGCAGCCTACAAGCAGGTCCTCCTACATATAAAATAGCTAATTAAGAAATCAGAAGTAATGTGGTCAGAGGAGTGACAAGACCTGAAATATATGAGTAATGTACTGAAATAATGCAGTTAATTATAATTATTGAAATATGTTATGCAGTGACTAACACTGCACATATATAAGATTATCCATCCATCCATTATCTTTTGCTTAATTTTATAATAGGGTCACATTGTTCCCATGCCCAACCAGTGGAAAATGCTGGGCACACACACACACACACTATATGGGATATTTAGAGCAGGGAGGAGAGGGAGCACCCATAATACAATAATGAACATGGGGAGAACAACGAAACTCCACTCAGATTGGGATCTGAACCTATGTATGGGTTCATCCATCCATCCATTCATTCGCTTTATCCGCTATTAGGGTCGCGGTGGGGTTCCCCATGCCCATCCAGGGGAGAATATTTTGGGCGCTGGGCAGATACACCCAGGACAGGGTGCCAATCTATCGCTGGGCACACACTCACTCACACAGACACCCTCTATATGGGGCAATTTGGAGAATTCAATTGACCTTGATCCATGCTTTTGGACTGTGGGAGGAAACCGGAAAACCCGGAGGAAACCTGTGCGGACACAGGGAGAACATGAAAACTCCACCCAGATTGGGATCAAACTGGGAATCCCTAGAGCTGAGAGGAGAACGTGCTAACCACTAAGCCACCGTTCCGCCCTATATGGACTCATACAGAATTAAACATTCAAATTTAACAAGTGTAAAACCATTGTTCCTTTAACCATGAAATGTCTTATTGTCACTGTAAACGCATAGCAGGTTGTCCTAGTAATCTAGTTTTCTTCAAATGTATTTTAGTCAATATTGGATCATCTGGGGTGATGGAGAATGATTAATGACAAAGGACAGCAAAGCTTGTATTTGTAATTTGTTGTCCATGTTAACATTTACACCTGATGGTTGCGGCTAATTCTGTGACAAGTCACAGATCGTGTAAAGGGAGCCAATATTTTAGCAAAAGGCATGTTTCAAACCTTGTTTTTAAATATCTCCATTTCTGACGATCCACATTAATTAAACAGGGACATTTCAAACCTGCGACAGTGGTGTCTTTTATAATAGTAAAATTGGGGAACTCATTCGTGTGGATTGCAGGTATAAATGAAGCAAGAGTGTGGTTGTTAAAGGAATTGTGTTCATTTACTTGATTGAATAGTAACTGCAGAAAGTTACTTTTACCAAAGCAAGGCTCTCAACTTTACAGTTTTTGGTAATTCAGTTTGTTTTTCAGAAAATGCAAAAATAGTGAAATATTAAGGCAATATTTTGCGAACAAATGTTTTCCTTATCAAAAGCTATTTCCTGTGTTGGTTCCTTTATTTACTCATTACAAATTAGAGTTTATTAATTTCATGAGCTGCGTTGTTTGATGTGTGAAAAAGCATACGCCACTATATCTATTAGTCTTGTTTTTAAATAATAGCTATTATAAATGTTATCAATATATATTGAATATTTGGTTTTATAAGAATATTATAAGAATTTTATCTTGTATATTTTGTGTACTGTAATCCAGATTAAATAATCCTGCATATGTATATGAATATAAATATATATATAAGATGTATGTAAGGTCTAATATAGCACAAATGGGTGTGTCAGTCACCCTAGCGTACGTAAACGCCGCCGCTGCTTGAGCACAGTGGCACGGTGCTGGGCAGCTGATTGTAACAGTAGATGCACAGATGGTCTGATAGGTGTAACCTGATCCTGAGTTTACATAAGCTCCCTCTGTTCAGCATCTCCTACACTCGTCAGCATGAGTCTGAAAAAAACTGATTTATAGCCCTCACAACCTTCATTCATCATTCACTCCCCAATTATAACCTTAAATACAGTAGAGGTTAAGAGCCATAGATGCAAAACCCACTAAAGCTTAATGAGTTAACATAGAAGCTTTGTAATTCTATAACAAAATTTATTAATAATAACAGTCATAATATTAATAATAATAATAGGTTGTTTGCTAGAAGAAGCTGTCTGACCCATATTATATGTATCGCTGCATCTTACCCTCCCCCTGATACACGCCTTGCCTTCTCTCCCTTCCTCCCATCCCCCTATCGCACTGCCCTCACTTCCCCCTCTCCCCTCTCTCGCCCTCTCTCCGACTCTGTTTTGCCGGCGGCTTTTTAAAGAATGACGGATGTGTCCTAAACGCTCCTTGGTTGTTCTTCAGCAGTAGTGGTTTTGCAATAATAGCATGTTTTATAACTAAATGCCCAAGATCAATTACAACTTATACCAACAAATAAACCAGGGAAGGTACCAGTATTTCCACAGGCACACTTTAAAAGCATGTAGTAAGCCAGATCCATTCTGATATCCCTGTTATTGATGATCTGATGCCTGTATACTCAGTGGTAACATAAAAATATAGCGAATATTTAAAAATAAAATTAACAGTGTTAATCAGATTTGTTAAAAATCGCTGGCTGATAAAGGTTTAGATTGTTCTTTATAAAAATGTAATAATATTCCTGCATGTGACTCATTTTCTTGTGTTATTTGTAGATCATCTTTTAAACCTTGTTGGAAGCCTGATCAAATGAGTTTTAAATTCTATTAAATTATTTAATATTTGACCATGAGACCCTGAAAACGCCTACAGTGTTACTGCTATTAATAATAATGAAGAAACGAACTGGTTTATATTCGCAGTACACAGGCTTTACTGTACACACTGTACTTTACACAGTGACCTTGTTTAAACACACACACTAAGCCGCTGGTAGTACCACGTGCTTTAGCAAGGTTACATTTCGGAGGCAATGTCACGCCCTTTCAGCCATCAGCTCTAATGTGTGTTAACCAAATCACTCTGAGAAGCAGTGCTGAGTGTTTAGGAACTCTTAAACATCTTCCATGATTCACTGTCATACTGAGCAATGTATGTGGACACCTGACCTTTGTGTGATCCTGCCTTGTTCGTCTTTTACTTATTTTCTTCGTGGTGTTTTCATAATATTTCAGAGATTTAGGGAATAATGCATATATTAGGTCAGGTACATGATGACCTGGCATCAGTTTTTTTTATTATTATAATCAAATTTAAAGGTTTTCACTGGAATCTGTGGACAAAATTTATCATACTATATCTTCAATGCATACTGCTGCATTTAAAGTAGGATGCACTCTTTATGTGTCTTTGTAGTGTGACAACTCATTAAAAACATCTCATCTTATCTCAACTTATCATCTTTCTGCTTAATCCTATACCTGGGACTGGCGTTGCAGACCTGGGGGTTCCCCATGCCCATCATGGAAAGATGTTTTAGGCACTGGACAGATACCCAGGACACACAATTCTAGAGGCAATTTAGACAGGGGCAATTTAGAGCAGCCTGTCCACCTTGAATCCATGCTTTATGACTGTGGGAGAAAACCCATGCAGACCCGGTGAGAACATGGAAACATAATTTGAGTATATATTAGTATTTTGGCTACATCTACAGTCATTTAAAGGTTTTAATGGCACAGACCAGTGATTTAGTTGCACAACAGACATTTGTCAACATTCAAGAATAAGGACTTTTTATTGAAGATAAAGGCTTAGTATCAAAACGTATGCAAATATTTGTAAACATAAAATGAAAGAAATGAGGTCATTGAATCTAATAGATCCTGAACGACTGCACTCCCACTTCTGTCCAAGGAGTGCTGCAGAGGTCACTGGCTTATGTTTAATGCTAGTTGCTGCTTTGTCTGAGTGCCTGCACTTTAAACACCCATTAGAGGTCACTGTTGCAGTGGCAGTTAGTAATTGATGAGCTGACCTTTTATCTGTAAGACTAAAAAATGCTTGATGACCACTTAAGACTCATAACATGCGTTTACTTTGCTAGAGTTTAGACCACAGCTCCGCTCAGACTTCCTTTACATTAAGCTTTCGACGCATCTTAGAATTTGTAGCTGGAGCTGTAAACTGTAAACAGGACAAATTAATGACTGTTTGCTTTGATGTTTTGATAAATGTTTCCAATTCAGCCTTAGTAACCAAAGCTTCTGTTGGTCACCCACACAGACATGGGGAGAACATACAAATGCAACACACAGTGGTCTTTATAATTAAACCCAAGACCTTCTTGCTGTGACCTGCACCACCATTCAGAGGTCTTACAATTGAGGTTGCTTGGTGCTTTACCTGACGACTAGTGATGTCATCACTACAGACATCTTAATGGGTCTTTGGCAAAATCACAATTGTTGTCTTTTTGTATCAACAGTTTCTTGTGTTCTGGTGGCTCTGCATTTGTTTAAAACATTAAAATTTGTCAAGAACATGTAGCAGACAGTGGCGGCATGGTGGCTTAGTGGTTAGCACGTTCGCCTCTCAGCGCTAGGGATTCCTGGTTCGAATCCCCATCTGGATGAAGTTTCCATGTTCTCCCCGTGTCCGCGTGGGTTTTCTCCGGGTTCTCCGGTTTCCTCCCACAGTCTAAAAACATAGATCAAGTCAATTGAGTTCTCCAAATTGCCCCACATAGAGTGTGTCTGTGTGAGTGAGTGTGTGCCCAGCGATGGATTGGCGTCCTGTCCTGGGTCTATCTTCCCAGCGCCCGAAACGTTCTCCCCTGGATGGGCATGGGGAACCCCACCGCTACCCTCATAGAGGATAAAGCGGGAGATACTGAATGAATGAATGAATGAATGTAGCAGACAGAGAGACATTCTGTTTTCCTGATGATTTTTTAGATGATACTTAGATGTCAGCTCAATGTTTTGATGTTGATTCTTTGGAGAAATCCTAAAAAGCTCATCTCAGGCTTTTCAATCCAAATAAATGACCATAAGTGAAGGTCAGATTTGTTTATTGACCGAGCGATTGTGGAGTGTACTGTGTGCTCATGTGCAGTATACTATCTGATAAGCCTGATGTGATGGAAGCCAGGAGGAAGTGAGATGGGCGATTACTTAGTGATTGATGCAGTCTGGCGTTTCTTCAGGGTAAGACTTTTGCTTGTTTATTAGTGGACACGCGTCCCTTTTGTAACCGATGCTTCTCGGAAATGCCTTGTTTATGATCTCCGAATAAGAGCTGAGCACCTTAGCAATTAAATCTGAACTGTTGCGTTGCAGTGTAGTGCAGCGCAGTGGATTTAATCAGCTTTATTACAGAGTTCTGTTCTGAGCCTTTCACAACCACTTAGGAACAGGAAGTACTGCAGCAGTGAGGGAAAATCATACTGCACAATTTATAATGGAAGATGAAAAACATCTAGAAAACTTAGGAGTGAAATAAAAAGCCTTTTATCCAGATTTTGCTGATGTAGGCCAAATCGATATGTCATATGAATATATTAGTCAACGTTAGCGTATTGTCTACGAGCCAAAAATGACAGGGACAACTTTGGATGATGTGAAATTCATAATAATTCAATGAATTATCAATTTTTCCCACTGTGCTTATACACAGAGGCATTTGTCTTTCACATTTAACCCATCTGTGCAGTAAAACACACACACTATACAAACTGTATATACACACTATACAATAACAAAGATTTAAAAGGATAATAACAGTAATGTTCAACCTTTTTGCCATTTGTTTTTATCATGAAACACTGTATAGTTTACAAATGGCATGGTAGCTTAGTGGTTAGCACAATCGCCTCCCAGCACTGGGGATTCAGGTTCGAATCCTTATCTAGATGTTTTCCATGTTCTCCCTATGTCCGCGTAGCAGTCTTACAGATTCTCCGGTTTCCTTTCACAGTCCAAAATAACGTGGATTCAAGGTCAATTGACTGTACTAAATTGCCCCTATATCGTCAGTATGCCCCTAAATAGGCAGCTCACATGTCAAATGTCTATACTTAGTTAGAACTGATTTTTCACTTTAATCTTCTCATATGGCTTTTTTGATTAAGTTAAAATTACAAGATCTCTCACAAAAACTAAGATTAGAGTAATGTTTTACTGCTTTTTTAAAAAAAACTTTTTCCTAATACTAATCCTTCAAACCCAGTTAACCTCATTTTCCTGTATGTTACACGCCGTCTCTCAGTTCACTGTGGCATGTGAATGAGAAATGATTTGATTTTTAGTAGTGTGTCTCTGCACCCAGCGTTGTAAATGACTAAATTCTAAATGTGATGTTGACCTGCAAACTTCTGTGCTGACGTATAGAGATGCTGGTATAATGTAATCATTTCCAAAACAAGTGAAATCATGTTGTATGGTGATAGTTTTGGTAAAAGTCAATGTTAGGGTAGTAGAATATATGGTTAGGATTTGTTGTCAAAAATATAGAATAACAGTGCGAGTGCGTAAGTGTGAGTTTTATTCTGTTACTGGATGACGGTACACCGCTGTAACAACATCAGACTTCCTATCTGATAGTGGCGCACTCAGATAAGGAAACACACATACAGAGACACACACACACACAGCACACGTAATGACCTTGGGTTAAGCATCATTATCCGATCTGCAGTATGTATGAATATTAAAGTTACCATAAGATATCAATAAACCCAACATCATATTTACCCCGTTATATTTTTTACACTTAAAAAAAATTATAATTGCCATTAATTTTTCAGTATTTTACCAGTTTCTATTTTAGCGACCATGTTGGCAGAGAGACAAAAAGTTTGTTATTGTATATTTTATGAAAAACATGTACTGTAACTAAACTCAGCAATCAGACTTAATCTAAATCAACCTGTACAGTGGCAATGTGTCATCATACATGAACATGTTAATAATAAATATGGGGTAATGTGAATTTCTATACCTATCTATTCTCCTATTCTATTCTATTTATTTCATTAATTAATTCATTCATTATCTTCTGCTTTATCCTATATTACGGTCGCGGGGGGGTTCCGCATGCCCATCCAGGGGGGAAAGTTTCGGGCGCTGCGCAAATACACCCAGGACAGGGCGCTAATCTATCGCTGGGCACACACTCACACGCAAACGAACACACTTTATGAGGCAATTTGGAGAACTTAATTGACTTTATCCATGTTTTTGGACTGTGGGAGGAAACCGGAGAACCCGGAGGAAACCCACGCGGACACGGGGAGAACATGAAAACTCCACCCAGATGGGGATTCGAACCGGGAATCCCTAGTGCTGAGAGGCGAATGTGCTAACCACTAAGCCACCGTGCCGCCCTCTATTTATTTCCTTTGTTCTATTCAGTCATTCATTATCTCCCGCTTTATCCTCTATTAGGGTCGCGGTGGGGTTCCCCATGCCCATCCAGGGGAGAACGTTTCGGGCGCTGGGCAGATAGACCCAGGACAGGGCGCCAATCCATCGCTGGGCACACACTCACTCACACAGACACACTCTATATGGGTCAATTTTTTAGAATTCAATTGACTTGATCCATGTTTTTGGACTGTGGGAGGAAACCAAAGAACCTAGAGGAAACCCACGTGGACACAGGGAGAACATGGAAACTCCACCCAGATGGGGATTCGAACCGGGAATCCCTAGCGCTGAGAGGCAAACGTGCTAACCACTAAGCCACCGTGCCGCCCTCTATTTATTTCCTTTGTTCTAAAAGTAGAAAAATGTCCCACCATCAGTAAACCTTTCAAAAAGAAACATGGCTTTTGTCATCCAAATGTTAAGATTTGACATGGAAGCATGGATTTACCAGATTGGAGGCAAATCTCAAAGCTGCTTTGACATGATGTTCTAATGTTAAACAAAGCAATATAACAATAACCTGGAATGAATCAATTTATACATACAATTTATACATACAATTTATACATACATCAATTTATACAATTTATACATTCTGCATTTAATCTGCGTTTCAGTGTTACACCCCAACACAATAGTTACCCACCTTAAATCAGCCAATCGCATTTATTACAATGGTCACATGCTGTCATCTGTCAGTGAGAAAAAAAAAACATTAATAATTATTTAATGAGTCATACATACAGTGTTCTAAAACTATACAACATAAAACCTAATTTTTACAACATTACAGTGTTGCAATTGTAACCCAATATTAACCTATATTTAAATTAAATGTCCATTCATCCGTCCATTATCTTCCGCTATGTCCTCTACTAGGGTTGCGGGTCGGATATGGGGGATCCCCATGCCCATCCAGGGGAAAACGTTTTGGGCGCTGGGCAGATACACCCAGGACAGGACGCCAATCTATCGTTGGGCACACACTCACTCACACACACACACTCTAAATTAAAAGTGACGTTAATTATTATTTTTATAGTGGGTTTTGGAGCTGGAACTGGAACTAGTACTGTTTTATTACAGTGGATACAGGAGGCCCACATAGCACCTCACAGTCCATACACACAGGGAACTTTCCCATGAACTAGAGAACTGTCATGTACATTAAGTAGCAGAATAAATGATTAGCGTTTATGTTACGGTGCAGTTACATGATGAATAATTAATGAGCTGTACCAGCTCTTTCTCTTTCAAACATACACACATACAATACCTCACTGCACACACTGACACACACGTTCTCTCTCTCTGATCTATTTATACACACCTCACGCAGACTCTCGGCGTGTGATCAGTGTATCATTGGCCCATTTCCCTGGCCAACATGCGACATGAACCAGCGTGAGCGTGTGTCCTTAGCAGCCATTTTATACCTCAGATGTGAGGTGTAGTGATGCTCGAAATCTGAGGCCTTTCATTTTTGTTGTTTTAGCCTAGATACAGTATATGACAAAAGTATTGGGACACCTGCTGATTACACCTAATCCATTATGGAATTTCTTTAAAAGTTGCCTCACCTTTTGCAGTTATAACAACTTCTGTTTAGAATTTGGACTGTGCATGTGGAAATCTGTGAGGTCAGACACTTGAATGAAAGGAAGTGGCTTATAGTTTCAGCTCTTGTGTATCCCAAAGGTCTTTCATTGGGTTAAGGTCGGCGCTCTGTTCTTCCACAGCAGACCTTTTAAAAGCTCACCTTTTAGTCTTTATTGACACTACCTTCTGCACAGCCAACAATGTTCAGCCCCGAACATTTGGAAGAATTAAGTTGTCCCCAAAAAAATGGCTGAGTATATGGCAGAGTAAAGAGTGGGATATTGCAGTTCAGAAGGTTTTTTTATTATTATTTTTTTGTTGAAACAGTTTTGTTCTTTCATTTTAAGAAGCTGTTTCTAACCACAGCTGTTTACATCTTTTTAATCCTCAACATTTTTCAGTCATTTAAAGGATTTTTTTTCAACTCTGTTACTTGCATTTTTAGGAGATAAACTTTTATAATAACTATTAATCTATTTTTGAATGAATTTCATGCAGGTTGGTCTTTTTTGTGGTGTTTGGAAGATGGATCTCTGATCAAGATTTTTGGGTTTCCATGTCGAAAAGCACATGCATTTGTTTCTTTTCACTTTGTCATGTGATTCCTGGGTCGATATTTGTTCACCTGTTGATGGTTTTGAGGATGATCTATTTGCCTTGTGGAATTCTACATGGTTTTTAAAAAAAACGCATCAAAAAATTACTTTACTACAAACTATTTTGTTCCTTCTTTTTGTTGACCAAAGATAATAGGACATTTCAGGGTTTTGTTTTCCCAACTACATTCTCTTCACCCTTTTTTGTCTACAGTGTTTAATTTGAATAGAGTTACTTTTACATTTGATCATATAGCAGATACTTTTATCCAAAATGAATAAAAGTCTTGCTCAAGTACCTACAATTACCTGGGATTTGAATCCACAACCTTTAGATTGATAGCCCAACACCCTAACCACTAAGCTACCACACCCTCCCACTTAGACATAGAGTAAGTGTTTAAAGTACTATCGTATAATTATAACTTGTAAACTGGTATTTCTCATCTCATTTCATTATCTTCTGCTCTACTACTTCATTATCTACTAGGGTTGGTGGGTTGGGGGTTGGGGGTTAAGTAATAAAATAAAAAAATAATCTATTTTACCTATTGTTTTTACACACAGAGGTATTTCTCATTCACATTTAACCAATCCATGTAGTGAAGCACACACTGAGCATGCACACGTGCCTGGAGCGGTGGGCAGCCTTGTATACGCCACCCGGGGAGCAATTTGGGTTTGATCATACCTAAATAATACTTGAGGTTGACATACATTTGTGTACACTCACAGAAACGTTAGTAAGTTATGATATTTTAGTCAATTATTGAACAAGCAGGAATTATTTATAATAATTATATTATATATAATAATTAATAATTATAATTAATATATTTTTGTCAAATCTTAATGTGCAGTTGTATGTGTCTTGTGTGTGGATGTTTGTGTGTGTTTTGTGTGCGTTGTGTGTTGTGTATCTGGGGGGGGGGGGCTGGATTACATCACTGTATCTGTTTACATTAGCAGTATATTTGTAGTGTATATTTAAAGCACTGCTGTAGGGTTCAGAGTGATAATTGGAACACATCCCAGGAATCTGAGACAGTAAGCCGCATGACCTCCATCTTCTCTCTGATAGAAGTCTGATCTGTTTCCACGGTGACTGAGTTTTGTAACAGAGGCGAACGTGTGATCTAGAGTTTCTAACTTTATTCACACAATTCTTTCAGCCGCCTTGAAAAACATTTGAATCAGGACTAAAATATAACAGTGGAAATGTTGCAGTTGTTTGTTGAATCTGAACTGATTTCATCTAAATTCTGATTTGATTTCTTCTAGACTCTGTAATTGTGTAATTTAAATGTGTTTAAAAAGAATTTGATTAAAACTATGATTTCATCTAAATTTTGGATAACTTGATCTGAATCTGGCCAAAATCAATCTAAACCCTTATTAGATCATTAATCTGATTTATTTTAAACTGAGACTGGATTTTATCACCAGACATTTTAATATTAGTATTAATATTATAAAATAATCACAAATTCTACAACTAAATCAGCTTTACTTGTTTATTTGTCTTCAGTTGGTTCATGTACACATGTACGGACATATATATTATGGACTAATGATGAGAGAGAGAGAGAGTAAGAGAAAGAAAAACTATAGACCTGTGTTAGACTATTTTGTATTAGACAGTGTTAAACTATTTATATAAAAAACCTTTGGTCTGATAACTTGTATGAAAACACAGAAATACTTGTATATTATCCAAATCCGAGTAAATATTAAAATGTGTGCTTTAGAAACAAAATACTCCTCACTTTTGAAACTTAACATTTATTTTTTCATTTAGTTCATCTTCTTAATGACGAGGTGCTAATACTTATATGGGTGCCCACAGAGTTGTTAGTCGGTTAAAGATCAGTCTCTCAGACAGACACATTCACACATACATTCACATCAGCAATTACATTTTTTGAAGGAATCCCTGTCAGACAAAAGGAGAACAACCCAACCAAGATGCTTTTCCCTGTGTTTTACAATATGTAGTAGATAATCTTTGGTGTGTTGTATGTTTGCAGGCTAAGGACAGCGATGATGATGAGGAAGTCGTCCACATCGATCGAGGAAACTTTATGGATGAATTCTTTGAGCAGGTACGGAATAAACATTGTTCATACATCACACATCACACTGTTACAGAATTGGATTGAGAGTGAAGAAGTTTTTTTTTTTTTTAAACTAATGCTTTCTTTGTTGTCACCAAAGTTTCTTTATAGGTTGTATATCTTATTTCATTATCTTGACCCCTAAATCCTCAATGAGCAGATATACCCAAAACAGGGTGCTGGTGTGCAGCTCTCTCTGTGCTCCCCCATTAGGTGGGCAGTTTGTCAGGTCCTGGGAGGGAGGTGAAGTCGGGGATGATATTAAATTTGGGGAAGAAATTAGAAGCGGATGTACTGGTATCTATTACACCAAGTGAGGACGGCAGATATACTACTATATACAATCACCCCAAAATATCTGCCTTGTGAAGGTACTGTAAGTAGGGCTGCAACTAACAATTATTTTGATAATCGATTAATCGGTCGATTCTTTTTCCGATTAATCAATGAATCGGATAAATCAAAAAAAAAAATGTTCATGTCTTTACATTTACATTTATTCTTTTAGCAGACGCTTTTATCCAAAGATGGATGTTTTTCAGTAAAATTATTCTATAGTATAGTATTATATATAGTAATTTTATTCAAAATGTTTAAGTTAACATTTCCTGTAATTAATGAAAAACACAATGAAAGAAATAATGTATCATCTAAACATCCCTCACTTAACAACAAAAGTCAACTCCAAATAACACATGATACTCAGATGCCCTCAGTAATGAACGAAATATTGTCTGTTCTGTAGCCTATTGGAAAAAAAATTAATTAACAAATGAACTAATTAACAATCAGCTTTTGAAATTTTTTTTTAACAAATTAGCCAGTTAACAAAAAAATACCTCTTGTGTGAAATGTCAATTGGACACCGGGACATATGTGTCTGCTTTGCACACCGTGCACAAGGCTTCCCGTTTGTCTCGACGCGGTCTGAAGGGGGGCTCTTTTGTAAACACGCGCTTGCGTGTGCGCGTGAATCCCCCGCTCCCCTGCGGTGTGCTGCTATTGATCCGCTAAAAACCAGAACATTTCCTCCCTTAAAAAAATAAACCAGGACATGTCCCGGGAAATACGGACGTATTCGTATAACGGACGTTAAGACACGTTCTCTATCACTGTCATTATCCAGTTAACAACCAAATACAGTATCAAGCTGCTCTGCTGGTCTCATAGTGTGACGTGGATTTACTTTAAACTAAAGAACCTCGGGATGCTGTAGTGATTTATCTGCTGTTCAGCTTCATCCTCATCAGTGTTTAGTTTCAGGTGGTGTATCATCACCGTGGTATTCCGGGCAGCTGAATTCATTTTCGCAGAGCTGCGTGTTCCACGTTCTTTATTTGTGTGAAGGTGAAGCCCCCACAGTTTGGATTTAAACGGAAGCTTGTTTTCTGCGTTGGCTGTGTTTCATTTCTACGATTTATCAACTTGTTTTGCAGACTCCGCCTCCGCCTATTTTTATAACGACAATGTGTCTAATGCCAACCCCTAGGTTTTAAAACATTCATTTTTCTTTCCATAGCTGTTCAGAAAAAAATGTGGCACGGTGGCTTAGTGGTTAGCACGTTCGCCTCTCAGCACTAGGGATTCCAGGTTCGAATCCCCATCATGGTGGAGTTTCTATGTTCTCCCTGTGTCCGCATGGGTTTTCTCCAGGTTCTCTGGTTTCCTTCCACAGTCCAAAAACATGGATCAAGTCAATTGAGTTCTCCAAATTGCCCCATGTAAAGTGTGTTTGTGTGCATGTCTGTGTGTGTGTGTGTGTGCCCAGTGATAGATTGGCGCCCTGTCCTGGGTTTATCTGCCCAGCGCCCGAGACGTTCTCTCCTTGATGGGCATAGGGCCAACTGGCTAATTTGTTAAAGCGGAAGATAATGAATGAATGAAATACTGTAGAGATCCTTCACTCCATCAGACTGACTTTACAAGCATCTATTTAAATAAAGTTTGCAAAAAGTGCACTATGGAGATCCAGAGAAAAAAAAAGAACTCCAGACCTCTCACCACCCCCATGGTGACTCAGTTAACGTGAAGTAACTGCTTTGCGAGGGTTCTTAATGTCGTCTGGTGACTCATTTTTATCATGGTTTAACATCAATTCAGTATTTAAGACCTCTAAAGAGGTTCTTCTGGAAGCAGTTGGAGTCTTGTGAGTCAGCTCAGATGCTCTTAAAGACATAGCTGTACTACATCTTTAATAAAGACATTCCTGAATCATATTTTTTTTCTGTTCGGGCCATGCTGAGATTTTCTTCCAATCTAATGTAGTGATACACTTTTTGAGTATACACCTTTGAATTTCAATGCTTCAGCTCATTAGCTTTAGTATAATCCATTCATTCATTATCTCTCGCTTTATCCTCTAGTAGGGTTGCGGTGGGGTACCCCATGCCCATCCAGGGGAGAACGTTTCGGGCACTGGGCAGATACACTCAGGGCAGGGCGCCAATTCATTGCTGGGCACACACTCACGCACACAGACACACTCTATATAGGGGAATGGGGCAATTTGGAGATATCAATTGTTCTCCATTCAATTCAATCAAGAACATGGAAACTCCACCCAGATTGGGATTCGAACCGAAATCCCTAGAGCTGAGAGGCGAATGTGCTAACCACTAAGCCACCGTGCCAGCTTTAGTATAATGATTATGATAATGATACAGCATTTTAAAATGGTTCGTAAAATCTCATTTTAACCTTTGTGGTAACAGTTTAAGTAACTTCATAACCATCTGGGCAACATCTGAAAGTCAACCACATAAGAAAATACAGCTCAAAGATTTTATTCACTGAAGGAACATTTTTTTATTTTAAGAATTTGGCCATGTAGTGGTTAGCATGTTCTCCTCTCAGTGCTGGGGATCCAGGTTCGAATCCCGAGCTGGGTGGAGTTTCCATGTCCTCCACATGTCCATGTGGGTTTCCTCCAGCTTCTCAGGTTTCCTCTCACAGTCTAAAAACATGGACTCAAGGTAATTTGGCTGTTCTAAATTGCCCCATATTGTGTGTGTGTGTGTCTGTGTGAGTGTGTAACTCCGTGCCCAGTGATGAATTGGTGCCCTGTCCTGAGTATACTAAAATGAGATGAGAAAGATTTGTAACATGTTTTTAGGTTTAGGTTGCAACTTAATAAATATTATCATGGGAACTAGTAATGCCATGCATTTGACTTTTTAAGGGGTAAAATAATAACCCACAGTCAAGCTGGTTTCTACACAGAAACAGTAAATGCTTATTTACTGTTTGAAAAATCACCTCTTCCACATCTCCAGCACCTTTTGCCAATTTAGGGAATAAAAAAACCTTGTGTAAAAGATGCTTAAATCATCTACAGTTTGTTTTACGCTCATTATTTCCTGCAGGTCGAAGAAATCCGAGGCTGCATTGAGAAACTCTCGGAGGATGTGGAGCAAGTGAAGAAACAGCACAGCGCCATATTGGCAGCACCCAATCCTGATGAAAGTGAGTCCTGTCCAAGTCATGGTTTTCGGAAACATTGATTTTCTTCATATTAGACGTGTGTTACGCGATGCACAGGCGTCATTACAGTGCATTTATGAGCGCATAACAACAATTCATCTGTTTCTTGAACCTCATTTTTATGAGTGGTTCATTTTTAACAATTGGTAGATTGTACATGGAAGATTTCTTAACATTAAAGGTTATTTGTTAAACGCCATTCACATAGACCATCAGTGATACGCCGAAATCTGTGTTCTTTTGCCTCATTTAATCTTTTCTTTCAAGCTTCTGTTTCTAAACTGGCTCTATCGTCGTAACACTGAATCATTTGACTGTTACTAATCACGGATGAGCTACCACGTCTGCAGCTGCGCATCTAAGGTTTCCTGGTTTCCTCTCCTTTCTGATTAGACCCAGATTGACCTTCCTTTCTCAGTATAGCAGTGACACTTTTACTTAAATCTTTAATTTCTTGCATGGGAACCCAAGTGCTTCCTCCTCCAGCAAGATGTTCCTGGGTTTAGTTACTGCTTGTATCATTTGTGTCAGTTGGAATTGTTCTATTAGTGTTGTCTTGACGTTAAACTTCAAATAACCAAGTAATCTAAGAAACCTTTAATTTAAAGAAATGTTTTAAACTGTTAATAAATCCCTTATAATGTAGGCAAAGCAATAAAAGTGCTGTATTAAAAACTTTCCATGTTATCTCAGTGTCTGTGTGAGTTTTCTCTGGCATACCTCCCACAGTCCAAAAACATTGATTTTAAGTGAATTGGCTGCTCTAAATTGCCCCTATATAACGTATATGAATGTGTATGTGTGTGTAACTGTGTGCCCAGTGATGCAATGTTCTGGGTGTATCTGCCCAGAGCCCAGAATTTTTTCTCTGAGATGGGCACAGGGAACCCTTCCCATGATCCTAGTAAATCAAGATAATGGGATTAGATGAGAACTATAATAAACTAGCTACTTACATTAACCATCATACAGCATCTCCATCTGTACAGAACATAATGAATATATAAAGCACAGCATAGACTTCGGCGGCACGGTGGCTTAGTGGTTAGCACGTTCGCCTCTCAGCACTAGGGATTCCTGGTTCGAATCCCCATCTGGGTGGAGTTTCCATGTTTTTAGTGTCTGCGTGGGTTTCCTCCGGGTTCTCCGGTTTCCTCCCACAGTCCAAAAACATGGATCAAATCAATTGAGTTCTTCAAATTGCCCCATATAAAGTGTGTATGCGTGCGTGTCTGTGTGAGTCAGTGTGTGCCCAGCGATAGATTGGTGCCCTGTCCTGGGTGTATCTGCCCAGCGCCCGAAACGTTCTCCCCTGGATGGGCATGGGGAACCCCACCGCGACCCTAATATAGGATAAAGCAGAAGATAATGAATGAATGAGCATAGACTGCACAATATATTCCATGATTTGTATTCAGCCTTTGATACAAAAGCTTTTGCCAGCAACACTGAATCATTTGACTGTTACTAATCAACTTAATATTAAACATCATGTGTGAAAATGGTCAAGGACTTGTTATTAACATGGCTGTAAGACAGATCATACTAATTAAACGAGCTGAGTAAATAAGTTATGGTGTGTGTAAGAGCTGTACATGTATGTATCTGTTATTATATTATTTGGATTTATCTGATTTCCATTTCATTCTTTATTTATCCACTACATGTACATTTTTAATATTTTATCCTTTGTTAATTTACTGCATGATATTAGTTTCCTTTCTTCTGGACCATAACCATATTAACCTATAAGACCTTAATTCGAAAGCAGGAATACCATCCTCAGTGTAGTAGATACCTGAGCATCACACCTCTACACTGTGAATTTCAACCCCAAATCCCAAGAGCATTTATTTTAAGTAGAATCAAAATCACTCATTAGCATTAGTCGTTGCTGTGTATTCTTAGGATTGCTGGCCTAGATCAGATCAACTCACCAAGTCCTGAGGCAATATAATAATATAACAGGACCTTTACTGTTATATTATTATATTGGTCCTAAAGTTGTTGCCAAAAAGCTTTCAATTATGTCACTAACCAAACCCAGAAAATCAGGACTTGTACTTATAACCTGTCATCCCTATCATTATAATTCCTGGGAATAAACATAAGGTGACAAACTACAATGTACCCTGATTAGTAGTTAGTATATGCATGTATAGGCACATTCACCTCTCAGTGCTGGGGATCCAGGTTCGAGTTTCCATGTTCTCCTTGTGTCCACATGGGTTTCCCTCTGAGTTCTCTTGTTTCTTCGCACAGTCCAAAAACATGCATTCAAGGTACATTGAATGCCCTAAAGTAGGTACCCCCTATGCCACGGTACCATACCAAAAGACAATTCTGTCAATCTTGACAGAAGGTACACCAAAAGGATCCCAAATAATTTGTCCTCTTTTGATTTGATCATATTTTTAAAATAAGATGAGGAGATACTTCTTGGATCTGTACAACAGCTGTCACTAAGTAATGCAGAGCATCATGTGTTTTAGAGAACTTACTGAATTCTTTAAACTTGGTAAGGTTCTGTGGTGGTCATTATTAATCCTAGCGATGGTCCCTGATGGTCACTGCATGCTTGTGTCACGTCTGTACTTTTTGTTATTTTGTTTGTTTCATTTTCCTTTTTATTTTTAGTATTTTTGCTGCATGCTGCATGAAGAATATGAAGTGAGTGAATTAAAACTAACACACACACACACGCACACACACACACACACACTTATATGTGACTATTCCATTACACAACATAAATAGGTTATATTTAGAAGTCGTGACATGTCATAAATTTAACTACACTTTTTGTTTGATTAAAGCTTTGTGAACTTTAATTAAACTCTAAAATCACTTTTTAAGCTCTCGCTCTCCTATTTTCCCATTTTCAATCCCTGTATTACTTCCCGTGCTGTTCCTTATACCAAAATTTCTTCTCATCACTGCATTTTTCCTATATTCCTTTGCTGCTTTTAATATTGGTTCCTGTGCCGGTCCCAATGTTGGTTTGACTTCCCATCTGTCTCTACTCACATGCTCCTTGTATTGTTCCCAGTGAAACTACCTCCAATGTTCCCTATGCTGATCCCTAAGACACTCCCTGTGCAATTTCCTAGAAGGTTCCTGTGTTAATCCCTGTGTCCGTGTACGTAGCTAAAGTGTTTTCGTGGCTGCAGTGGCAGAATGAAGGATGGATGTAAGAAAAGTTGGGAGTGTGTCCCTCACGTAAAGGAGCAGCACTGCAGATATAATCAATCTTTCATTGACCATTGCATGCAGCCCCCTTCTTCACACCCTCGCACACACGCACACACACTCATACCCACACACACATGCAGCAATAATGGAAAGCAAACCGGCTCTAAATGATAAATCTGTTTGGATCATAACTCAAACCGCGAGGCAATCCATTAACAGCTCCTCCAGTTAGAAATTAAAGATCAGTGTAATCTGCAGCTCACGCTCAAAGCTTTTCTTCTGTTTTAGTGCTGTGGTCTGTGCTTCGGCCGTTCTATGCTATCGATTTGGACATTATATATATATAAATAATAAAAACTGTGTTCATGCTTTTATTAAGGAAATGGTGAAACAAATTTACTCTTCAGTTCGCCAGACACCGAATCAATGAATCGTTTGAATTTAAATCACCTGGCAACTTAATCAGTTAGGAATCACTTAAATTATTGAATCATTTCGTTGAGACCGAGATTTACTTTTCTCGTCATGTATAGTGGCACTTTTTTATATTTTGCATTAATTTGATCTAAAGCTTCATCATATTTTTTAAAGAAGAAAAATGTAACAAATTAGACAAAAATATTCAACTGGGTTATTTATGTTTGAGTATGCAAATGTATGTTTTCAGTGCCTGGTGTGACTTCCCCCCAATCACCTCTTGTTATTGTTCATTAATTCTGCACACTGTTTTAAAGGAATTGTAATCTATTCCTTTATATTAAACAGCTTTGAACTGTTATATTGGTGGATTTCCTCCTACTAACTTTAGTTCAAAACATTTCATTTGCATTTACATTTGGTCATTTAGCAGATGCTTTTATCCAAAGCGACTTACAAGGTGAGCACAGGGTTAATCACAACATCCCTGGAGCAATGAGGGTTAAGGGCCTTTGCTCAAGGACCCACATTGGTAACTTTAGTGGACCTGGGATTTGAACCCCCAACCTTCACATTGATAGCCCAACACCCTAACCACTGAGCTACTGCGCTGAATTTTTGATTATTAACTGAATTATTATTCCAGAATATTAATTTCATTTTCCTATAATTGATTAGTTCATGTGTAAAGAATCATTATCCTGCTGCACATGGTCAGACATTTTATGGTGTATTTCAGAATAATGACCGAGATGCAGCGATACAACCTCAAACCATGACAGCACCTCCTTATTAACACTATTTCCACAGATGAGATGCTGAAATGCTGCATTTCTTGCTCCAAAAAATGTTAATCATCTAAACTAAAAAGACTTATTTTGATTTTATCTGTTTACATGTTTCAGTTACTTTATGGCTTGACCATGTGATCAGCAACTTTTTTATTTATCCTTTTCCTTGCAACCTGCCATGCACAGTATTGATTGATGTTCAGACTTTTTTCTGACCTGCACTAAAACTGAGCATCTTAATAATCTTATCATGTCTCTACTTTTTCTTTTGCTCATTTCTGCACTAATTGGCTCTTTCTCACTTTCATTAACAGAGACCAAGCAGGAGTTGGAGGATCTCACAGCTGACATTAAGAAAACAGCCAATAAAGTACGCTTAAAATTAAAAGGTAACGTTTCCTTTCTGTATTTGTAAAACTACAAAGTACATCTATATGATGAGTAAAAAAAATAGACAATGGATTAAAAAGGGGGTGTGTCCAAACTTTTAACTGGTACTTACATCTGTTTGCATAAACCACTATAACTACAACTAGATGTACTGGAATTACCAAAAAAGGAGCATCCTTATACAAACAAAGTTATTGAAAATATACAAATATTGGTGCAGGTTGTTTCTTATAGTGATTCTCTAAGGGACAGAGAATTTTCTTTCAACCTCCCCATGTCCCACCATATATAAGGGCGTCTTTTGGTAAAGTATATATATATAAATAAGTAATTATAATACACATGTATTTACATATGTCAATGTAATACAACAAAGAAATATGCAAAAGTGACTATATACACCACAATTGGCCTATATTATAACATCAAATCTGTATTATGCTGTATAGATGGCTTTAAACCTCAGTGTGCTTGTGTGTGTGGGGGAGTCAAGCTAATTTGGTGTTATACGCAGTCATGACAGCAGCAAAAATGTTGTAAAGTAAGTAAAAAACATAATTGTAGGCTCTGCGACATACTAATGAAAACTCCCATAAAACTGTGTGTGCCACATAAAGGCTTCTGATGACATGACATTGCGGTCAAAAGCCTATTATAAATGCAAAACGCCTCAGCTTTCGGGGAGTTAAGGGGGTGGGGATGAGGCTGCAGGCTGCTAGCATGTCCCTCGCAATGTCAAAATGAAACCTGCACTCTAGTTAACGGAAAATACCAAGACCAAGAGAAATGAAGCAGAAACAGCTTTAAACTGAGACTGTATACTTGCTGACTAGTTCATTACGTTACTGACTTATGTCACTGACTGATGTCAGTAACTGAAGTGAATCAGTCAGGAGTAAATAGTGACAAATGAATGAACTCATTCATTCATTCATTCATTCATCCATTATCTCCCGCTTATCCTCTATTAGGGTCGCGGTGGGGTTCCCCATGCCCATCCAGGGGAGAACGTCTCGGGCGCTGGGCAGATAGACCCAGGACAGGGCGCCAATCCATCGCTGGGCACACACTCACTCACACAGACACACTCTATATGGGTCAATTTGGAGAATTCAATTAACTTGATCCATGTTTTTGGACTGTGGGAGGAAACCGGAGAACCCGGAGGAAACCCACGCAAACACGGGGAGAACATGGAAACTCCACCCAGATGGGGATTCGAACCGGGAATCCCTAGTGCTGAGAGGCGAATGTGCTAAACCACTAAGCCACCGTGCCGCCCTGGATGAACTCAATAAATGAAAAATTACAATGAGGTTTAAATCTGCACTTATATCTTTATTATGTTAAATTATCCTATGTGTAGATTGAGAACCTGTGTAGAACCTGACGATGATGTATTGGCTGCTGTAAATTGCCTATATATATATATATAAGGCGGCACGGTGGCTTAGTGGTTAGCACGTTCGCCTCTCTGCGCTAGGGATTCCCGGTTCGAATCCCCATCTGGGGGGAGTTTCCATGTTCTCCCCGTGTCTGCGTGGGTTTCCTCCGGGTTCTCCGGTTTCCTCCCACAGTCCAAAAACATGGATCAAGTCAATTGAATTTTCCAAATTGCCCCCTATAGAGTGTGTCTGTGTGAGTGAGTGTGTGCCCAGCGATGGATTGGCGCCCTGTCCTGGGTCTATCTGCCCAGCGCCCGAGACGTTCTCCCCTGGATGGGCATGGGGAACCCCCCCAGCGCGACCCTAATATAGGATAAAGCGAAAGATAATGAATAAGAAAAAGATACTATTGTAAATACCATTTACATTGTCATTATTCTTACTAATGGTATATAAGTTTTTATTATATTACTGTAGTAAATGAAACATGGTTGTTTATATTACTGTAGTAAATGAAACATGGTATATATTAGTGTG
Organism: Corydoras maculifer; assembly: GCA_019802435.1. Lineage (NCBI taxonomy): Eukaryota > Metazoa > Chordata > Actinopteri > Siluriformes > Callichthyidae > Corydoras > Corydoras maculifer. Next base: position 574,416 of record JAFMOD010000389.1, read on the forward strand.
TGCACAATGACCCCCTCCTCATCTGTAGAGTAGAGGAAGATAATGATATAAGGGGGCACAGTGGCTTAGTCGTTAACATATTCTCTTCTCAGCGTTGGGCATCCAGGTTCGAATCCCGATCTGGGTGGACTTTTCAGGTTCTCTGGTTTTCATCCCGCAGTCCAAAAAACATGATTTTTTTTTGTATTTGGGGTAAATTGGCTGCTCTAAATTGCCCCATATAGTTTGTGTGTCTGCCTCTGCGTCTGTGTGAGTGAGTGTGCCCAGCGATGGTTTGGACCCCCCCCACACGACTCTAGTCCCTAGCCCACTAGTATAGGATCAAATGGAAGATAATGAGAGGAGTTAAATGTTGGGACAGAATGGTGGCTTAGTGGTTAGCATGACCACCTCCCAGCGCTGGGGGTCCGGGTTCATATCCCATTCTGGGTGGAGTTCCATGTTGTCTGAGTGGGTATTTTTGGGTTCTAATGTTTCCTCCCACAGTCCAAAACCATGGATCCAAGGTTGCTTTAAAATATTATGCCCCTATCTAAATTGCCCATATATTGTGTGTGTCCAGTCCCCCCCCACCACGTAGAGGATTAAGCAGATCACAATGCATTAGATGAATAAAATGTTGCTTAGGAATCCCAAAGATTGTCTACCCTTTATAACCAAATCTGCCTGTGAATCTCCTGAATGAACCACCTTAAAATCTTTACTATGTGAACCCTGATTATGTAATTAACATAAATTTTAAATCAAATGCCTGTGCAACTCTAAATACAGACTTTACTTTAAAACTGCGCTTTATGTTTTAATCACACACAGATGTAAGAGATTCCGTTTAATTCCTTTCTGAATATTAATGTCGTGATATTGGGCCAGACTTGATTCTGTACACTATTAATTGTTTGATTACAGTATAAATCATATTTATAGTGATGGATGTAAAGTGGCTCGTTCACTTCTATTTTCCAGCCATCGAGCAGAGCATTGAACAGGAGGAAGTGATGAACAGATCATCAGCAGACTTGCGAATTCGCAAGACACAGGTGAGTTCTGTGACACGTTCCACCACAGACACCATATGGTCAAATATATGAGGACACCCCATGGCTTTCGCACCTACAATCTGATAACAGTCCTATAATCCCTGTTATTTTTGCCTCAGAGAACTTGATGTCTGTTCTATTTAAAAATTTAAAAAGTTCAAATGGCGCAGGGGAGTCATTTCCTTTAGTTTTTGATACCATCAACAATCTTGCATTATGGTCGTATGTACACTGTAGGTTTTTCTTCCTCCCACAGTCCTAAAGCATGGATTCAAGGTAAATTGGCTGTGCTGAATTGCCCCTATATAGTATGTGAGATCACTGTGTGTCCAGTGATAGATTGGCACCCTGTTCTGGGTTCTTCATCTTTTGTAGATGGTTTTGTTACTTTCTCCATCCGTCATGATTGTGTCTTGATAAATTTTACAAATATGTGCTGCGATAAGCTGATTTTGATAGATCGCTGATCTTTAAACAAACCTTTTGTTTTATTCTTCTTTATCCATCCATCCATCCATTATCTTCCGCTTGTCCGGGGTTCGGGTCGCGGGGGCAGCAACCGAAGTAGGGAGACCCAGACCTCCCTCGCCCCAGCCACCTCCACCAGCTCGACTGGGGGAACCCAGAGGCGTTCCCAGACCAGCTGAGAGATATAATCCCTCCAGCGTGTCACGCCTCCGGCTACTGCTTGATCCACACTGCACTGAACCCCTATTACTACCCCCCCACAGGTGGTGAGCCCATTTGAGGGGGAACCCATGTAAGTCCTTCGGGCTGGGCCCGGCCGGGAACCATGGGAAAGTGCCCGACCACCAGACGCTCGCTAACGAACCCCATGCCCGGGCCTGACTCCAGGGTGGGGCCCCAGTTTTTAGTGGACCACTCTTTGTCTGGCCCAACACCTAGGACCAATTTGCCTTGGGAGACCCTGCCAGGGGCTTTTTGCCCCGGACAACATAGCTCCTAGGATCATTCAGGCACGCAAACTCCTCCACCACAGTAAGGTGGTGATACAAGGAGGAGTATTCTTCTTTAAATGTTTGTTATTCCAATAATGAGAAATACATTACAGTACGACTAAGGTTGTATAATATTGTTGGATTTGGTTCTCATTATCTATTTTTAGGACTTGTTAGAAAATCTGTTACATTACATCTACATTTACATTTACATTTAGCAGACGCTTTTATCCAAAGTGACTTACAAGGTAAGCACAGGGTTAATCACAGCATCCCTGGAGCAATGAGGGTTAAGGGTCTTGTTTAAGGACCCACACTGGTAACTTCAGTGGACCTTGGATTTGAACCCCCAACCTTCTGATTGATAGCCCAACACCCTAAACACTGAGCTACCACGCCCGTTACAAATTCATGTAGAAATATTGAAATTCTACTGAAGTTAAAATTGTTTGTTAGATTAGTTGAATAAGTGTTACACACACAGAACCCCCACCTCCGCACACTCCACATACAGACCCACACACCCAACCACCTGTTCCCACACACACACACACCCTAGATTCACACCTGCGACACTAGTAGAGGATTAGTTTACATTTTCATTTTATTTCTTATGTTATACAAAGCTGCCCAGTGATAGATTGGCAACCTGTCCTGGGTGTTTCTGCCCGGTGTCTGAGACATTCTCCCATGGATGGGCATGGGGAACCCCCCCCCCCCACGACCCTAATAGAGGATAAAGTGGAAGATAATGGATGGATGTTATACAAGGCACCAGAAACAAATGCCTAATATCACTAATACTGTATTCTAAATAACCCTCACAGTCATGCTGGTGATCAAATATATAATATCTAACCTACTTTCCAAAAATATATACATGCACTTCGTTCTTTTGAGTGTTTTATTTTCAGTAAAGCTGTCTAATGTTTCATTTATATCACGATGGGGTCGCACTGTGGGATTTTTAGACACGGTCATTTTATCCCCATCTAGTGGTAACAAGTAAAATTACAGGCAGACACTGCAGAAGAACCTGAAATCAATATATATATACTATAACACACGGTATGTTCACAGATATTTAGACAATTGACCATCATTATGTATTTTTCTACTTTTGCAGTTATAACTCTTTAATTTTAAACATTTAAAAAATACCATTTATTGGAGAAAAAAAGGTGTTGTGTAAATTAATACTGCTGTTGTGTCAGAATTATATGGGCGCGGTAGCTCAGGGCATTGGGCTATCAATCTGAAGTTTGGCAGTTCAAATCCCAGGTCCACTGAAGCTACCAATGTGGGTCCTTGAGCAAAGACCCCTAACCCTCATTGCTCCAGGGATGTTGTGATTAACCCTGTGCTCACCTTGCAAGTCGCTTTGGATGAAAACATCTGCTAAATGACCAAATGTAAATGTATTATAACAAATGCAGTTAGTACACAGTTTCAGTATAACAACCATTTTTCATTTACTACAGTAATATAATAAAAACTTATATACGATTAGTAAGAATAATGACAATGTAAATGGTATTTACAATAGTATCTTTTTCTTATTCATTATCTTTCGCTTTATCCTATATTAGGGTCGCGGGGGGGGGGGGGGGTTCCCCATGCCCATCCAGGGAAGAACATTTCGGGCGCTGGGCAGATACACCCAGGACAGGGTGCCAATCTATCGCTGGGCACACACTCACACACACAGACACACTCTATATGGTGCAATTTGGAGAACCCAGTTGACTTGATCCATGTTTTTGGACTGTGGGAGGAAACCGGAGAACCCGAAGGAAACCCACGCGGACACGGGGAGGACATGGAAACTCCACCCAGATGGGGATTCGAACCGGGAATCCCTAGTGCTTAGAGGAGAACATGCTAACCACTGAACCACCGTGCCGCCCACAATAGTATCTTTCATTTCATTCATTATCTTCCGCTTTATCACCTATTAGGGTCGTGGGGGGTTCCCCATGCCCATCCAGGGGAGAACGTTTCAGGCGCTGGGCAGATACACCCAGGACAGGGCGCCAATCTATCGCTGGGCACACACTAACACACACACACAGACAGACACACTCTATGGGGCAATTTGGAGAAATCAATTGACTTGATCCATGTTTTTGGACTGTGGGAGGATACCGGAGAACCCGGAGAAAACCCATGCGGACACGGGGAGAACATGGAAACTCCACCCAGATGGGGATTCGAACCGGGAATCCCTAGTGCTGAGAGGAGAACGTGCTAATCACTAAACCACCGTGCCGCCCCAATAGTATCTTGTTTTATAAAAAATTAAAAAACACACACATCATCTAAATAGATTTACTTATTAGTTTACTGCTGAGGTGAATGTTTGTATGATCACTGTGTAAGACGTGTTGTTTTCTGTTTTAGCACTCCACACTGTCACGCAAGTTTGTGGAGGTTATGACCGAGTACAACACGACGCAGTCCAAATACAGAGACCGCTGCAAAGACCGCATTCAGAGACAGCTGGAGATCAGTGAGTCAAACACCCACACCCCCACCCCTCACACACACTCACCCACGCACACGTGCTCACACACATGCAGACTCAAACATGCACCCACCCACAAACACCGCCCCCACCCCTGACACACTCGTCCACACACATACCCCCCACCACACTGACACACCCACACACCCATTCACTCTCACACAGAACCCCCACCTCCGCACACTCCACATGCAGACCCACACACCCAACCACGTGTTCCCGCACACACACACCAATTAACCTACACACCGACCCCAACCCCCCACACCCTCATCCACCCATGCACAGATCCCACACACTCATCCACCCACACGTGCCCACACACACACACACCCATGTGTGCACACACGAAGCCATGAATGCTTGGACACACAAATACATAAGTTCTTGCGTACACACTTACACAAACACAGCGGTTGAACACATGCGCTATTCACTCAAACCCAGCTGTTTAAACACACATCAGTCTTTAAATGCACTATTTTTGCTTTGATCAGCTGGAAGAACGACCACTAACGAGGAGCTGGAGGACATGCTGGAGAGCGGAAAGCTTGCTGTCTTCACTGATGATGTAGGCGTCCTTACAAAGATACAATCACATGATCTTTAGCCTACTTTAACTATCAGCCTCTAAATAAAACACTCAGTTAACACTAAAACTAAGAACGCTGTTCTTATACTGCACCCAAAATAAACAGTAATCAGAATCAGAATCGCCTTTATTGTCATTATAATTTTCATTACAATGAAATTTGGGTGCAACTCCAAAGGTGCTAGTAAAAACATGAAACAAAATAAGAACCAATATAATACTATGTATGAATAAAATTAAATAAAAAGAAAAAGAAAATATAAGGCATAATATATACACAATATGAAATACGAAAATGTGTATGGATGAGTGTGTGTAAGTGAAATTTTTAAAGGAATTAATTCAAGGTATGCAATAATAGTAACATATAAAATGTAATATAAATGGCATGTATATAGTCTGTCATAATCTGTAGAATTATATAACATACACATTGTAAACACAAATCCATACCATACACAATGAATCATATATAATAGAATATAATGTCTACTGAACATATGTATTCAACCAATGGCTCATATTAGACTACATTAGATTCAACTTTATTGTCATTGTACAGAGTATAGGTACAGTGCTGATGAAATGCAGTTAGCATCTAACCAGAAGTGCAAATGACATTCATTTTATACTTATGTTTATAAATTGCACACCTCAATATGTACTTAAATAAACCCTTTCTTCCAGATTAAAATGGACTCTCAGATGACCAAGCAAGCCTTGAATGAGATAGAGACTCGTCACACAGAGATCATCAAACTGGAAAACAGCATCCGCGAGCTACACGACATGTTCGTGGACATGGCCATGCTGGTGGAGAGTCAGGTACGGGTCATGTGACACAGCACATTTCATCCTTATATCATACAGCACTGAATGCATATTGAACGTTATTATTATTATTATTATAGTCATAATTCATTCATTTATTCATTATCTTCCGCTTTATCCTATATTAGGGTCCCGGTGGGGTTCCCCATGCCCATCCAGGGGAGAACATTTCGGGCGCTGGGCAGATACACAATATGGACAGGGCGCCAATCTATCACTGGGCACACACTCACTCACACAAACACACTCTATATGGGGCAATTTGGAGAACTCAATTGACTTGATCCATGTTTTTGGACTGTGGGAGGAAACCGGAAAACTCGGAGAAAACCCACGCGGACACGGGGAGAACATGGAAACTCCACCCAGATGGGGATTCGAACCCGGAATCCTTAGTGCTGAGAGGCGAACGTGCTAACCACTAAGCCACCGCGCCGCTTAGTTATAATGTAAGGCCAAATTTATGTTCATATATCAGAGACTACTTAGTTCCAACTAATAATGTAATGTATGATATCAGAGCTTGCGAAGTCAGTTTAGGGAATTCTAGACATGAACTTTGTCTTTTATGATGGCTTTGCTCAGTCACCCATAACTAGTGGACCTGAGATTTGAACCCGCAGCCTTCAGGGTGATAGCCAAACCCCCTTACCACTGAGCGTTCACCCCCCAATCATTAGAGCATGTGGTTTATAAAGATTTTTAAGCAGTACATTAATGGTGCTAAACATATTGTGAATGTTTGTGTGTGTGTGTGTGTGTGTGTGTGTGTGTGTGTGTGTGTGTGTGTGTGTGTGTGTGTGGGTGTGTGTGTAGGGAGAGATGATTGACAGAATCGAGTATAACGTGGAACATTCGGTGGACTACGTAGAACGAGCTGTTTCTGACACCAAAAAGGCCGTCAAATACCAGAGTCAGGCTCGCAAGGTAACACACTGCATCTAAATACTTCTTACAACTGGAAGAAGGTACATAAACTCAGACAAAAACAAAATGGAACTCACAGCACAGGTTTGAGAACGAGAGAAAAACAAGAGCAGATAAACACAGATGCAGTTTCTGAACGGAAACAAGAGAAAGTGGACAAGCATGAAATATGGGACTAAAAAACAATTATAAACAAAAATCACAGCTAGACGTAAGGGACTAAACACATGAAAGTGGAAATCCAGATATGAATAGCAATAGTTTAAAATAGCAACGTGATTTAAATAAAGGACTCACAGAAGCACAAAACACAAGACTAGGGTCCTTAAATCAAAGATGCATGAACTTCGCCACTAGTAACAGTGTACTGAACTAGTGGTCTGAAAAATAATTGATGAGAATCAAAGACGTACAATATGAGGTGTAGAAACAGGACTACTGAACGACTGAGTGTGGTGCCCAATAGTGAGACTGGTGTCTGTGCTTTTGTTCCTGCAGAAGAAGATCATGATTATCATCTGCTGCGTCATCCTCGGCGTGGTCCTGGCCTCCAGTATCGGAGGAACCCTCGGGTTCTAGAATTGTCACAGCGGAGGAGTGACTCTACAAGAAATATATATCCACATCGTTAGAGAATCAGCAACTCCTCTTTAAAAGGAAGCAGATAGAGTCAATAAAAAATAACAAAAATACACCAAAAAAAACTAAACAGAAATCAAATATCAGAATAAAGTTATATAAAGAGACGTGAGGGATGAAATTAATTAATATTTACATTCTCTACCTGTACATGTACTGACAGGAGAAACAGCACATGGGTTCAACACCTGTACAATATTATACTCTTTACATTTTCTTTTGGAATTTGTCCTTTATTTTTTAAGACCTTTTCGTTTTTGGGCTGGTTTCCAGGACAGCGCCTTCGGCTGTGTTTCATTCGAATGTTTGTTGAGTGCGCGCTTCCCTTTGAGAGCTCATTAGATGTTAATGTTTTCTTGAGAAGGACTTTGGGGTTTGGAGTGGCTTTCCATGGGATGACATGACTCTGCAATCATTTGTTTAACCAATTAAATCAGCCAACCAAAAAAAAAAAAGTTTCAAATCTAAATAAGCACACTATTAAATCAGAATCTCGCACACTTTGTTTCAACTATGCAGATGGAGACGCTTTAAAAAAACATTTTAAAATAGCGGTGGCGCCGTAAATTTAAGGCTGCTTAGGAAATCATTTATATTCACACATGAATACATGAATATAAATAATAATGAAATAGTATTTCAAATATGCAAGCACTTGGTTTTTATTTGCAGCGTTTTTTTTAGGTGCTACAAATAAGCAGCTTCCACCGAATGCTTAGCTTCTTATTTTCCTGACCACATTTAATAGCTGCATCCCAAATTTTTGGCATATGGCATGTATTTATTTCCCTTTATTTAAATGGTAGTTAGGACGTTCCCATGTCATAGGTGAGTCTTCAGGTCTCTGAAGTATACAGAAATTGATAACATGGTGGCCTTCTGTCAACAAAAGTTAGATTTTTGTTCATCTGCATGATGGGAAGCGCGGCCCGAATTCACGAATCGATACGAACTCTGCGTCCAATTGCCTTCTCTACTTTCTGAGAGAGAAGAACACTGCAGAGTGCATTAAGAGCCCCTCCGTTCGAAACACAGCCGGCACATTAGGACAGTGTGTATACGGTACCAGGATGTAGGCGTTACTGTGTGGTGTTTATATTTAAACTGCAGCATGTTTTATTTCTGTGTGTTGAGTGTCCGATCTCGTACACGTAACGGGGTTCAGTATACGCGTCGTTGTTGTCAAAGGCATGCAGCGTCTGATTGGTCGGTTTTGCATGATGACTTATTGATCAAGTGTGCACTTTACAGTCAGAGAAGATTCATCAGTTCTCTTTTTAACCTCCTTCTGTTCTTAATTCATCTATAGCAGATTAACAAGTTGGTCATACACACACACACTTACACACTTACACATGCACATGCACACTTAACTGTCATACTTCATATACCAGAAAATATGTGGGAAATAGTTTCATACAGGTTCATAGCACTAGAAATGGAAGGGGCTAAAAATTGTAGGCAAAAAAAAAAAGGGATCTAGAGACAGAGACTAAAAACATCACACTAGAGCTCAAAGTTTGAGGCACAAACAAGACCAAACAAGACAAACAAGAGGAATATTAATTTTAGAAACAAGGGAACTATGAATTTCTACAAGGGAGCTAGAATAAGACAACAAAGCTTAATGGGGATAATAGAGCAATCTAGGAATGGGCTTCATTTCACTCTGATATTGTGTGTGTGTGTGTGTGTGTGTGTGTGTGCGTGCGTGCGCATTTTAAAAATCAAAGCACCATGCCAACTTGCTAATCTGCTAATTGGAGAATGAATGAATGGGTGGTTCCACATTCTCTTCTCAGACTGAGCTTTATTCACACATTGTGCACATTCTGTGATGGTATACAGTTCTTCCTGACAATATAATAGTTTATTCTATTTTTATTATATTCGGTCGATATTGATGCTTCACTATTGTTGGCACACATTTTCTCTGCTGGCAAATGAATAAATGATAGAAATAATATTATAAATATTCATAATGAGAAGAATATGGGCGCTGACCTGGATGGAAGATTTCTCTTTGTGTCTGTTTCTTTCTTTGCTGAGTGTTTTGTCGGTAAGCGAGGAGAAGCGTGGGGATTTTAGACTTTGTGATTTTCAATGTGACGCTCAGCAGCCTTTTTGTGTTGATTCCGTTTTCTGAGTTTCATTTGCTTTTTCGTCTGTAGATTGATGTGAGTAGATTTCTCCCCATGCTGCTCTGGGGACAGTGTTTCCGCGCGCCGGTGTTTACATCGGAACACGCCACATGAACATTGTTACATCATAGTAATAGTTAAAAACGAGCAGATTCAGTGAGGTTTTTGCAACCAGAGGGATACAGTGACAGATTCTAAAGAGATGAGAAAGTGATGGTAACATCCTAGTAGTAGTCACAGTGAATACAGAATGCTTGCAGCTTAGTCGAACTGAACTGGATCTTTGTGTTTGTAATTATTGTAAATAATTTAAAGAAAGCTTAAAAAAAAAAACACAACCGACCTGCATGTCTATGTATAAAATGGATCTCGCTGCTTCCTGTCAAAGTTGAGGTGTTTTTTCCCCGCCCTGTCTCTCTGGGTCATCACTGTTTACCTGTGGCTTTTTATTTTAGATTAGGAAATACTTTGAACTCTGGAGTAAATAAAAAGTAAACAAAGAAACCAATATGCTCAGAGATTCTTCCAGAGCCTCTGGGAAAATGTGCTTCCTCCAGTTCTCTCATGTACAGCTGGAACAAAACTGCAGCACCGGTCCGAAACCAGTGACCGATTTCAGTATGGATCCTTTTAAGATTACTGATGCACAAAAAAATTAAGGGGTTCAATATTCCTAAAGTATTGGGTTTGAACGAGCTGAACAGATCTGCCAGCACACTTTTAGTGGAGAATTGTTTTAGTTCAGCAGTGCCACTGCTTTGGAAAAGTGTTTATAGGGACTATGGAGCATTTCTGATGGGATGATTTGGACTGTGGGCTCCATATTTCTCTGAAACAGACACCCTCATGGTCGGGTGGATGCAGCTTTAAGGAGATGGAGTGCAGTCAACTTCTGCTCACCCATACAGACCTGATACTTCTTGTAGAGCCGAAGCTGCATGTGAATCAAAGTCATAAATGGAAGCAGTAGAGTCAACTGGACGTGACCAAATTTCATGCAGGCGCCCCCTTGAGGCACAACGTTTCTAAAAATTGTAAACAATTGAGAGGTGAAATGATTTCTGATCAATAGATTTCGAAACCATGTCCTTGTTGTGATACCAAAAATCATTATGTGTAATTGTTTCAAATCAGTGCAATACTCAGTTAAGGGCTCGAAACTATGTAGATAAGCAAAGGCATCCAGCGACCCTGCTGCAGTTTTTTCTCCAACCCATAACGATGACATGGACGACGACAGGGTGGGAAATCAAAAGCTAATGGGATCAGTTACAGCCGGCAGCGCTGTTATTAATGAGATGCAACTTTGACTGGAATGGCGACTTTGTGTCCCACTTTTTTTCCCCCCCTCTTTGTGTGTGTGTGAATGTGTGAGTGTGCGTGTGTGTGTATGGGTGGGTGTGTGTAAGTATGTATGTATGTATGTATGTGTGTGTGTGTATTGTATTGTAAGAAAAAAAGAAAAGACAGAAACATGCTATCTTTCTCTCTCTCTCTCTCTCTCTCTCTGTCTCTCATTCTCTCTCGTACTGCTGTTTGCTGTTCTGTTTAGTTAGTGTGACGTGCCAGTATAACCCCACCTGAACCTTAAACCCCCAACCCCGCACTCTTTTCCCCTTTTCCCTCGCTCCTGTTTCTCCATGGATCTTTAAGACGACGACTCTATGCAGATGCTGTCTTTTATAAGTGTGTCAACAAATTTTATGTTCGAAAAAAAAATATGAAAAAGAGAAACCCCGTCCAACAGACATTATGAAATGAAACAGAAAATGAATAAAGAAAAGCATTGTTCAGTGTACTCAGTGTGCGCGTCGTCCTTCAGTGCTGAATCTACTACAGGGTGTTGGACGAGAAATCCAAGGGTTGTTGGTTCAAATCCCAAGTCCACTGAAGTTACCAGTGTGGGTGCTTGAGCAAGACCCCTAACCCTCATGGCTTCAGGGGTGCTGTATGGGGAACGCTGTGTTCTGACCCTAACCATCAAGTTGGGATACTTGTAAGTGTGGGTGTGGTAGTTCAGAGGTTAGGGTGTTGGGCTACTAATCTGACAGTTGTGGGTTAAAATCTCAGGTCCACTAAAGTTACCAAAGTGGGTCCTTGAACCCCTCATTAACCCTCATTGCTCCAGAGGTGCTGTACCAATCCTGTGCTCTGACCCCAACCATTAAGTTGGGATACTTGTAAGTGTGGGTGTGGTAGTTCAGAGGTTAGGGTGTTGGGCTAGTAATCTGACAGTTGTGGGTTCAAATCTCAGATCCACTGAAGTTACCAAAGTGGGTCCTTGAACCCCTCATTAACCCTCATTGCTCCGGAGGTCTCATTGCTCCAGAGGTGCCGTACCAATCCGGTGCTCTGACCACTATCAAGTAACTGTGAAGTTAAGGAACTTGTAAGTCACTTTGGATAAAGGCATCTAAATAACTAACTAATATAATTAAATAATAAATAATAACTAAATAACCCAATGTAATGCAACATAATGTAATAGAAGTCACTTTGGTAAAAGTGTACTAAATGTAAATACTTTACATTTGGTAAAGGAAATGTAACCTTAACACTAGAACCTAAAAATATTGAATCCTATACAGAGAGAGAATATACTGTAATTAAGCATTAAAAAGAAATTCATTTCCATTCATTATTTTCTGCTTTATCCTCTATTAGGGTCGCGGTGGGGTTCCCCATGCCCATCCAGGGGAGAACATTTCGGCACTCGGCAGATACACCCAGGACAGGGTGCCAACCTATCACTGGGCACACACTCACTCACACAGACACACACTACATGGGGCAATTTGGAGAACTCAATTGACTTGATCCATGTTTTTGGACTGTGGAAGAAAACCGGAGAACCCAAAGGAAACCCACGTGGACACGGGGAGAACATGGTAACTCCACCCAGATGGGGATTCCAACCAGGAATCCCTAGTGCTGAGAGGCGAACGTGCTAACCTCTAAGCCTCCGTGCCGCCTAAAAAGAAATTACTATAAAAATTTTGATACAAGCAGTGAGTGTGTGCAGTGATGGACTGGCGCACTCTCTTAGGTTTATGTGGGAGAGGAAGCTTCCTAACTGCATAGAACACACGCAGACATGCATGTTAACACGGACCAACACACAATACTGCCACACATGAACTCACATGCCAACCCACACTGACGCATAACACTCATTTTCACACAGACACCTCATGTGCGTGCAGTTTTGGTTTTCCGTCAGCTATTTATTGTTATTACTTGAGAGCGTTAAGGTTATAATCCAAACGAGTTTCTGTTAGGAAATGAATTATCAAAACGTAGTTTAAAAAAAGGTGTACAGTCAGCAGTACATATATATAACGTATATTCAACACAGGGAACAAAGAAAAAAAACAAAACAAACCCCCCCCCACAAATGTAACGTAATATTGGATTCTTCCTAAAACAGGCAATGCAACTTTTACATAAAGAGGAGTGCCTCCTGACCCCCCCCACCCACCCCACATATTTTTAGGCTATAGGAAGATATTTGAATATTTATGTACACGTGTATACACACAAGCACGCGCGCCCACACACGCACGCACACATTTTAAATGTGCTCTTTTAACGTTATATCATGAACCAGAAAATACTTGGGAGCCTAAATCAGAATTAAATAAAAAAAAAATAATAAAAAAACAGGGTGCCAATAAATACAAGAGAAATGAAACGGTGGAAAATGCTGATTGTTCATCCCATGAAATTGAAACCGAGGCACAGCTATATTTTGGATAGGACTGCCACAAAGACTGAGTAACAATACAGTAAGATCTACACAGGAGAAATATGGTATTACACTCCCAGTCTATGGTACAAAAAAGGAGCATGGTTTGAGACACAGCCCAAAAGGGGGGTAAAAGCATAAAACTGTAAGTGTCACTAGAATGAGTTCTTTCTCCCCCCCGTTTTTTCAGGAGTCCGACATCCTCGACTCCACACCGGTAAACAGAAAAACATCAAAAGTGGGAAATTAAAAGAAGCGTGTAGAGAGGGTCGCCTTTCAAAAACTAGCATTATAAGGGTTAATGTAAATAAAAAGGCATACTACAGTGACATTTTTATAAAAAAAAGTGTTCCTGTAAATAATACAGTCAGAATTACAATAGAATACAATACAAGGTCAAACCAAAATGCCACTACAAGCCTATTAATATACACATTTTTCATTTTCTTTTTTTCCTTTTTTAAAACCTTCTTTCCCAATGCACAACCTATTGTTTTCTAATGCTAGCTAGTTCGGGTGCGACTTATTATTTCTTTTTTTAAACAAGTTTTTTCTTTTTAATAGAAATGCGCAACGAAAAATTAACCGCAACTCCATTGACAGCAGAGCAATAATAATAATTGTATTAATAATAATTAATAATACACATTGAAACTTGTCACACAAGTTAGGAAAGAAGATAGAACATCAGAAGGGAGAACTAAAAGGAAAGCACCCTTGCGAGTTCTACACAACATGGCGACTGCAGTCAGTTTTTTTTCTTCAATACGACCTAAAACACGGTAGAACCTAGAACCTACATAAACATCGATCCTACGTGTTTTTTTACATTATGTTTTCTACACAGTTGACAAGCCGGCGCTGGTTTTGTCTGATGTAGAAAACACTGGTGACCGAACGGAGATGTGATTTTAATAAATACAATTAATACATAAACCTCAGGTAAGCTGTTCTTTTAAATACAGACATGTGCCGATAATCCACGGTGGTCACCACCGATTCCGGACGTACCAGATGACCAGTAACTGACTAAATAGACCAAGGAAGTAAAACTCTTTTGTTTCTGTTGCCTGATTGTTCTCATCCTTAATGTGTTTATTTCTTATACTGGTCTTAAAATAAAATCAATGAAATGATGGTCATCTTTTACAAGCATCGTTACTTCAATAACAAAAATAAATGTCTATGTTGGCTGGTAGCATGACTGGCTAAAATTAAAGCCAGTAAAGGAGGGGGGCATTATGAGGGAACAATTTCTAGAGGTACAAAGATGCAACTTTTCACTTAAAAATAAAATAGGAGAAACACACAAGATTGTTTTGCAGTTAATCACATTACATATTGTGAAAGTTATTCAGAGAAAGAGAGTTGACTTAAAAGGACCCACTATTAAAGAGTTTTGCTAGATGTATGATCTGTTAAGTGATTTGTATTTTAAAGAACACCATTGAAATTTTAAAATCTTAAAAATCCCTTTTAATGATATTTTTTCATCAGCATTTATTGCTGATCGGTCATATAAGACGGAAAGTGTAAACCTTCTATAACAGAGGAATCGACAGCAAACAAAAAACTACTCACATTTGTTTGCAACAAACTTTGGTGTTTTATATTAATTTAGATATTTTTGGTCGGGTCATATTTAATTGTTTGACTTTTGTAGTCTGGTGTTTCTTTCAATGTAATAACATAATGTAGCTTGTTTATTGAACATGCTGATAAATTGATGGAAATGTATACACCAGTGAACAAAGATGGTTAAAAATCAAGCTCTCCCTTTGCATAAAAAAGCCAAAGATGATTTTGCGCAAACCCAGGTCACATTATAATTCATGTTGGGCATCGTTAATTTTAACCAGAACTCTGGTTGTTGCTTTTTTTTTTGGTTTGTTATCAAAAGAGTAAATTGTATCATACATGTGGTTCGCAAGAATGAATACGGGGATATGTTCTTCTATAGCATTTGCTATAACGCAAGCCTAAGATTCACCACACTCAATTATGAGTTTATTAAAAACGCGGCTTCCTGCACTGCCATTTTTTTTTTTTTTACCAATGAATAAAATATCTTTCGGTGGCATCATAGTTTCACATCTAAATTGTGTTTGTACTTTTTCAAAAACATTCAAAACTTTCAAAAGCATTTAAATGATTGGCAGGACAAATTTCAGGTGATGGGACCATCGCAAACTCAAATAATTCATAATATTGCTATTAACTTTTGTGTGTAGCTGCCGTCCACAGATTAAATCACCTGAAATAATCGTAACCTTCTATGATTGGATCGGTGTTCTACATGTCGGTTGTTGTTTTAATATGTGCTTGTTGTAATATTGTAATATATATCTATATTAAAAGTAATTTTGTCTTAAACAAACATTCACGACATAGCATCAACACTTTCTGAAAACTGATGGTATGAAGGTCCCTCCTTTCATTATCGGCACACGTCTGCCTATCAAAGCGCTTTCCTCAGGTTTACATATTGGTCTAGTTTTAACCTGTGCGTCAATCAGGTTCAGTAAAAACTGCGGTGACATGCGGGATCTGTGATGGGTATGTCCTCTAAAACCTAATCAACCTGCTCAGCTGAAAAAAGAAAAGCCCATGCTCACTCCATTACCCGTTCACTACAGCAGCTGCAAGTGAATTTGGCATCTCCAGAAAAAGTTCACGACAAGCTCCCACGCCTTAGTTTATAGAAAAGGTCCGGATGCCATTGCCAGGAAACTAGAGTTGCCCACTGAGGAGTTGCTGCTGTGTTGGGACCAGTGAACCTTTTGGTGATGTCGCAGGTTGGATTTGCTGGAGAAGAGTTTATCGCAGTGCTGGCATGAGAATGGTTTTTCCTTGGTGTGAATGCGACGGTGGCAGACGAGCTGTGTGGACACACGGAATGCTTTGCCGCAGTCGGGGCACTGGTAGCGCTTGGGTTCTGTGTGTATGCGCTGGTGGTTTTTGTACGCCATCAGGTTGCTGAACTCTTTCTGGCAGGGGCTGCAATAATAAGTGCCAGATTTATGGCTGTTCTTGTGGTTGAGCAGAGAGCTGGCGTGACGGTACCCGCGGCCACATTGATCGCAGACATGGGCTTTGCGCACACCATCGTTTCGGCCCCGCTGTACCGGGTTTTGCTGGCACGCCTGCATGAGAGTCAGGTCAAGTCCGGAGTTCCACGAGGAAGCTTCCTGATTCTGACGCTGGTGTTGCGGTGGTTTGGGCATCCGACCATGTTGCATTTGCAGGTGCACTCGAAAGCTGGACTGGCTTGGGAAGGTGCGCTGACACATCGTGCAGGTGAACTCCCGCTGCTTCTGGTGAATCCGACGATGGTTCAGGAGTTGGGACAGGACACGGAAGGCTTTGCCGCATTCCATGCAGCGGTGGCGGCGCAGCTCAGAGTGGATGCGACGGTGATTTTTCAGAGCGAGCAGGTTGGGATAGGTCTTGAGGCACACAGCGCAGTGGTAGATGCCGACAGTGTGGGTGTTTTTGTGGTTCAGGAGAGAGCTGGCGTGGCGGTACGACCGTCCACACTGTTCACATCTGTGCAGAAAAAGAAAAGGACGGTAAATATCATGCTTTTTTTTTTCTAATTTACTGATTAAAGATTGGCTTTTAAAGTCAGCTGACAGTGAGAACAGGATAAGAAATGAATGTGTGTGTGTTTGTGTACAGGTATATGATCTTTAATCCAGCTGCCATAAAAAATGCAAAATGCCAAAAAGGGCCCAAAAATAAGGCTTTTTAATACTGAAGCTTATTTAGAATGGAATTCAGTCAGAGGAAATTTATTTGTGAATTTATTTCTATTCTTAACAATAAAATAATGACTGCTGTGCCTTGTTGTTAAGTCAGAATATGTTAAAATTTTGACAAATGGAAGAATGTTTGGATCAGTCAGTAATAAAAGAATACTCTTCTCTGAGAGAATGATGGATAAGTGCAATGAGGGCAAGCTGTTGTATAAAAAGGGGTTTACACTCATTCCACACAATGGGCCCCTTAACGATCCTACACTATGTATTGTGCAAAATGCATGACTTACAAATTTGTCATTTTGCAACATGGTTGATTTGTGAAAAGTTGTTTTCTTAACACAATAAATTGCTAGCACGTTGCGGTCTATAGTAAAGTACACAGAAAAATGCCTTAAATGACAAGGGAAACATGGAGACAGGACTGCTCTGATAACAGTAATAAGCCTCAGTACAACAAATTTTAAAAAACAGTTATTTCAACCAGGGTTTAAATAAAAATAAATATTTATTGGATTTGATAAGATCTGCATGACACAGATTCTCTATACTGAAACTTCCCCTCAACTCTGACCTACTGAGACACAAACCCTAAACCTGAAATTCACAGGAACTCTAACCCCACAGTCTAGCACAGTGGTGCAGCCTCAAATCAAGAAGGTCACGGGTTTAGTTCCCGGTTGTTGCAAACAAATCTTGGGTGGAATCCGCATGTCCTTCTGGGGCCTGTGTGGATTTACACAGGGTATTTGCTTTTTATTCTCCCCCACAACCTAAAGACATGCTTATGGGCAAATTAAAGATACTAAAACTGTCCCAGCACTGTATCGTCTGGAACTGCTCTTGCTGGAAAATAGTGATCCCGTCTCTGTCGAAAGTCCAAAACCAATCTCTAACCTAACCAATCTGATGCTGTTTGAGGCATAAAAAATATTTAAAATAAATACACTGACACTTCTAAAGTGAGAAGTTGGAGATTTTTTTTTAAAAAAAGTGTTAGTTTGACAATGTATTGTTAGTAATTACATCTCTCTCATATACATTCCAAAAGCCATTTGAGAAACCATGTATATTAAACTATCTGATTTCTAATAAAGGGAAATAAACATGTAACCATTGGGGATGATGTTTTTTTTTATTATGGTCAGTGTACAGCCTGCTTGGTTAAGCAGCTATATGTAAAAAACAGGATTTTGAAATTGAGTAACATCAGTAATGAGCAAAAATTATTCTTTATTTTTTTGACTAAAATATCACATGACAAAACACTTTCAACAGGCTGTTTGTTATTCTAAAGCATGATACTAACTGAAAGTAAAGGGGTAGTGGGGTAACTTATCTGGTTTCCACTAATTCATACTGTCCAAACTTCAGAAAAATCCGAATTCCGGCACGCGAATGGTCCCGAGGAAGCCGGATTGGAGATCATATACCTGTAATAGACACGTAGAAACCCGTGTGATCTTTACTACGTTCACTTGAAAAATCAACGAACAACTAGACGTAAAAACTCACGTGAACCGGCACTCTTCTGCTCCCTCTGCTGAAGTGCTCGAAGTGGCCTTGCTTCCATAATCGTTGCCTACCTGGTTATCCCCACAGCGGTGCCTGGCCAGTCCAGAGCGCCCCTGGAAGCTCTTGCCACACGTGGGGCAGCCAAATCGAGCATGTCCTTCCTCATGGACCCTCTGATGGTTACGCAGGAAGCGAGCCAAGCGGAAGGCCTTTCCACAGGTGGAGCAGATGTGGCGCTTCTTCTGTGTGTGGATCCGCATGTGGTTGCGCAGTGCCATGTAGTTAGTGTAGGGCTTGTCACAATAAGAGCAGCTGAAGTTTCCTGTCTTGTGAGTATTCTTGTGGTTGAGCAGACTACTGGCATGCTTGTATGAGCAGCCGCAAAGGTCGCAGGTGAAGGGTCGCTCTTCTCGTTCGAAGGAGCCCAGGTCGGTGCTGTCCAGGTTCAAGCCTGAGCTGCTTAAAGAGCCTGAGGAGGAGGGAAGCTGTGCACTGCAGTTGTGGGATGCTAGGTCGTTAGCAGAACGAAATCCTTCAGAGCAGCCGTTGCACTCATAGCTTGGGGGAGGCAGCTGTACTTGGGGAGGCACACTCGGACCTGGAAGGTCCTTACAAAGCTGGTTGCTAGTGTGAGTCTCGAGCTGCCTTTGGTTTCTAAAGCCTCTTCCGCAATCTTGACAAGAGAACTTTTTGAGAGCGAAATGCATGCGCAGGTGGTTCTTCATAGCCAGACGGTTGGGGTAGGTGGAGTTACAGACGTTACAATGGTACTCGCCAATCTTGTGCAGGTTCTTGTGGTTGGCCAGACTCCCAGCATGCCGATAGGTGCGTCCACACTGATCGCAGGCAAAAGGGCGACGTCCACTTCCATCATCGATTTGCTGGGCCCGTGCGCCTGCATAGGGCTTTTTGAACCCTTGAGGCTGGCCATAATTATTGGGCATCATTTGAGGAGGGTTATGCATCTTGTGGTCACCCATACGCATGGGCTGCATTTGGGAAGGCCCACCTTCATAACGGGCACCGTTGTGCTGGTTCATGTTTTGGACTCGGTGGTCTGGCCCTCGGACTCCTGTCTTGGCTCGGTGCTCTTCGTGAAGACGAAGATGGTTGATAAGTTGCTTTTGGATTTTAAAGGCTTTGCCGCACTCTTCACACTTGTGCCTGAAACACAAAAACACACAAAGTCGAAAGTGGTGAAAACAAAGCCGATTCCGAAGAAAATCTCTAAATCAGTGCAGCACACTATTCGGATTTATTACATATACAGCAATGACTACTCAAGTTCACATGGGACAGATGTTATGAAGTACAGATTGTCCGTGTGTGTGTTTGTATGTTTGTGTTGCCCTCTTTTTTTTTTTTAAAATGGGAATGAGTTGTACACATTGCTTTAACGGTCATAACTGGATTCAAAGCTTATTCTTTGTTTCAGTGATGACCTCGATAATCACAAGTGGGGAACTCAATACATACACAGTCAAAGTATGCAAAGAGAATTACACAGTTAGAGTATAATAGGGCACATGCAATGCTGGCTAACCTCTTTAAGTCAAAATGAGTCCTCTGGTGATTCTTGAGAGCCAGCAGGTTGTAGTAGCGTTTTTGGCAGACAAGGCAGCGGAAGACCCCCGTCTTGTGAGATTTCTTGTGGTTCAGAAGGGAGCATGGATGTCTGTACCCTCTCCCACACTGGTCGCACCTGTGCGGCCGATCTGCCGAGTTGGCCATTTGGCGGTGGCCCACAGCACCACCGCTGGTCCCAGCACCACCGCTCATCCCTTTTGCCCCGTTCAAGTCTTTGCTCAGCCCACTGCCTCTCGCCTTGCCTGGGCAGAGGTGAGTGATCAGATGATGCCGATCTGCAAAGAACATGCCACAGTCAACGCAAATGTGGTTCCTTCCATCCACTTTGCCATTAGCACTAGAGCTGCTGCCCCCCAAGCCCTGGCCAGAGCCACCTGGTCGAGGAGGTCCATGGACTAACTGGTGATTAAGAAGGTCCTGCTTTCTACTGAATGTCTGGCCACAGACACTACAGACCAGTAGATTGGCTTGGCTACCTTCGTGGCTCAAACGCCTTCTCCATTCTTGATCGCCTATGGTTGTGAGGGAGGGTCCAGAAGGTCCAGTGTGCTGGTTAACGTCATGGCTGCGCAAATGGCTCCGGAGGGCGCGAAGACTTGCATAATGGTTTCCACAAACCGTACACTGGTAAACTTCCCCATCATCATCTTTGTCTCTTTTAGACTGGCTTCCCTGACTTCCTCCGAATTGGTCTTGCCCGCGTCTTTGACGGTTGCTTTCTTTATGGCTGGCACTGCTTGCTGGCAAAGATGCTCCGCTTGCACCTTGGAAGCCCATGTTTCCGATGTAGCCATTGGTCATACTACCTTGTTGAGCGCACATGTGTCTGTCTGTTTGCCGACTGTTCTGAGGAAGAGGGGAATGGCCAGAGTTGCCTTGCGCCAATGCTCCATCGAAACGGTCATGGAATTCGAGTGAATCAAGACCACTACTATGGCTACTGTCGGGGACAAAGTGGGCAGCGTCTCCTAAATTTCCAGGGAGCGATATAGGAGTTGTCGCACCATTCTCTTGATCTTGAGAATGCACAAAGCTTTGCTGAGAATCTAGGCCCGTCATAGGCTCAGATGACAGCCAGTCACCTTCAGAGTTCAAGCCTTGTGAGTTTGGACGAGTTTTGTGGCTGCGCAGATGACTGTGGAGCGCCGCAAGGTGAGGATACTCCTTACAGCAAATGGTGCACTGGTACTGCCCTGTTTGATGGCAGCGCTTGTGATTGACCAGACTCCCGGCATGTCTATAGCTCTTTCCACATTCTTGACACTTAAATCTGCGATCTGAATCATCCATGGACGAGGACTGCTGTTGGGACCGTGATCCCCCGCTTGGTGAGGACACAGATGGCCGGGAGTTGGAACCATCTGAAATTAGAATAGAGGGCCCCTCTTGAGCATGGGTAGGGGGGTGAGTTTCATGAGTTAGGTAGTGAAGTTTAAGGCTCTCTACGTCTGAATGCCCAGACCCACAATATGCACAAGTATAAATAGGATTGTTCACAGGGGTACCTAGCATCTGGTCATATCTTTTGTCGGTTAAGGGAGGAAGTGGAAGAGGGTCGCCGAGAGCAGGAGTATACGGGTTGACTGTGGGGCTGCGGACTGTGCTGAGATTGTGTGGTACTATTCCAGGGAAACTACGCGTTAACCCCAAAGAAGATGATGCCGCGTTATGCAAGAGGATGTGCTCCTGAAAGTCTGTTTTGTTGGGTAAGGAAATCTGGCACAGGTGGCAAAAACAGGAGGCCATGTCATCGGTGGCAGGGGGTCGGTTTTCAGAAGAAGGCTCGTGTATTAGGCTACCCATCGACATGCCTGGGGGTTTAAACTTGGAATGGGTGCGTTCGTGAGCAGCGAGCGCAGCCAGATTGTTGAACTGTTTATAACAAAACGTGCACTTATAAGTGCCTTCCTGGTGTGATTTCTTGTGGTTGACTAAGCTGCCATGGTGCCGGTAGGTCCTGTCACACTGGTCGCACTTGAACGGTCTGTCCCAAGCATCATCTGATCCTGGAGATTTTTGCTTGTCGTGGTCATGTCCCGTCATCATGCCGCCTCCGCCGCCGCCACTGCTGCTGCTGTTCAGGTGGCCTCGGTAACCTGTGTCAGAAAGATCTCGTGCTAAGCCATAATCCCTATCTTCATCAACACCATCCTCATTCTCCTCTTCAGCTTGTGCACTAGGAGACAGAGTATGAATGCGGAGGTGGTTCTTCAAAGCTAATGCATTGGGTAGTGTTCGGGTACACACTGGGCACTGGAAAGAGCCCAATTCATGGGACTTTTTGTGCGACGCCAAGCTACTGGCATGCTTGAAAATACGTCCACACTGTTCACATTCAAATCTGCCAATCGCCTCTTGGTGATAGTGGGCTTTCATATGCTCCAGAAGGCTAGGTGTACTTTGGCATATCATGTCGCATTCTTTGCAAGGGTAACCCTTGGTGCGATTCATATCATGCATAGCCATGATGAAAAAATTGAAATGGAAGGGGAAAATGTCCACATAAAATGATCCTCGAACATAGAAGAAAGGGGGCAATGTGTGATGCTCAGCTCTTTGCTTCTGTGGTATCAGCCATTTTACCTGGGAGGCAGATTTTTCGCTCCAATCAGCCTTTCAAAGCCACTCGGATCTCAGCGGTTCAGTGAGCGTCTGGAGGGAAGTGGGGCACCAGATGAGGCTGAGAAGACACAGAAAAGAAAAGTAGAAGGAAAAAAAATTAGTTTACAAGAGTTTAGTCATGGCTGCTTAACTTGGCGAACTTCTACCAATAGGTATGACCGGTTGGAAATCATAAAATGAAAACTATAAAGAACAGTCCTTACGTCTAATGTTTGTGGATCCACTGTGTGTTATTTTAGACATCCACCCTTCAATCAAGCACAAATAAAGCAAACAAAACATTTGTATTTTCTCTCTGTTAGCCATTGTCTATAAATATGTATAGTAACCTATTTTGTGCAATACTGTCTGGATTTTTTTTATACTGCCACGAAAGATCAGACACTGACACTTCCTAAGACAGAATATAGATGTTCTAGTGTCATCGGCCCAAAAACTAAAAAGTGAACTGATCCCTACAAAGAGAAAACTGAATAAAAAACTAAATGCCCACTAAAATTGACAAAAATCAGTATCACATCCGCCAAAAAAAAAAAAACATTAGACCAAAAGACTATTGGTAGAGTAAAGGTATTGAATACCAAAAGTATTCAATAAAGGTTGCAAACACACGTTTGCAATAAAAACTAACTAGTTAGATATAGACTAACTAGTTAGATACATTATTCTGTTCATAAAAACATGTACAATATGTGTCATCAGTAACTTCTACAACTCACGGCTAATTTCAAACTGAAGTTATGACTAATTTATTACTTATTATTAAACAATAATTTTGGGTAGTAAATTAAAACTTATTATTCCATTGATTTGTTGTATTGCTCAATTGCTCAAAATAAATATAAAAAACTTGCCTTATTTATGTCAATATTATATTCAATAATCTTCGTAAAACATATGCATGCAGAGCATTATCATTTTGTGGAAAAAGTCCTTCACACTTCTTTGCCTTATCCTGAAAAAGATATAATTACAGCATATTAGAATAAATGACAATTTAAAGTAAGTCCATTTTTAACATCGCTGTCGTGTTATAATATTAATGGCAGATGCCTGATCAGATTATAGTATATACAAACCTTATTGTTTTGTACCAAAAACCTCTCAAGTTTTTGTCCCTGCTCAAACCTCTAGAAGCGTGTTGGCTCAAATATATTTTTTAAATTTTTTTTTGTATACTCATTTCTCATGGAAAACTATTAAAATATATTCTTTTATATTTTGTTTAGTAAAGGTTTTATCAGATTTTGTTGGATTTTTAGAAGGTGTTTCAACTTTACTTAAAATATGGTTTGTTAGGCTACTCAGTTACGTGACTTCAAAGCTACATATAAAAGCTACGCATTTAGTTTGTGTGTGTACATACAAAAATTTAGAGACTGCAACACACAAAGAAGTAACAAAATCATTTAATGGCTTTTTGACACTTTAAATGGAGAGATAAACATTTTATTTATATGAAATAAAGGTTTTGATATTGAAATATGAATGCACTTCCACAACATTTAGGTGTTTGTTAGACTTTACTAAGGTCCATTATTTTGAGCAGATTAAAAAAAAAACCAAATGAACAGGAATTACAGCATTTTCAACAAAACCTGTTCACAGTAGACTGTACATGTCAGGCAGATTCAATTTAACCAGCTTTAAGAGGGAAAAGCTTATATTTAATAGATTTGAATAGACATCAAGTCTCTGGATATATGAATTTCTCATTTGGTCAATCAGATTTAATCTGTCCCAAAAACTAAATGCCCAGATGTACATGCAACCTACAAAATGTTAGGTAAAGGATTTTAAGATATAATTATAATTATGTTATCATATTTTTCTCTGTGAGTTTCAGTTTTATACTTTGTTTAAATTAACACCGACAGAGAAAAGTAATAAAAGCTTTAGATTTATTAAATCCAGATGATTTATTCAGTCTCATGGCCACATGTAAATAAAATCAAGCACCCAATAATGTAGTTTGATAATTGTGTGCTTAAGTGTGAATAGTGTGTGGCTCTTTTTATGTCCTAGCATCACTGTTAAGTTTCAAAAAGGCACATTTGGGCAAATTTTTAGATTTGGGATATGATATTAATATTGGGGGCAGCACGGTGGTTGTGGTTAGCACGTTCGCCTCTCAGCGCTAGTGATAACCGGTTCGAAGTCCAATCTGGGTGGAAGTTTCCATGGTCACCCTGTGTCCATGTGGGTTTCCTCCGGGTTCTCCGGTTTCCTCCCACAGTCCAAAAACATGGATCAAGGTCAATTGAATTCTCCAAATTACCCCATATAGAGTGTTTTTGTGTGTGAGGGAGTGTGTGCCCAGCGATTGATTGGCGCCCTGTCCTGAGTGTATCTGCCCAGTGACCTAAACGTTCTGCCCCGGATGGGCATGGGGAACCCCCCGCGACCCTAGTAGAGGATAAAGCAGAAGATAACGGATGGATGTTAATATTGGTTGTTTAGGAGGTTAA
Organism: Corydoras maculifer; assembly: GCA_019802435.1. Lineage (NCBI taxonomy): Eukaryota > Metazoa > Chordata > Actinopteri > Siluriformes > Callichthyidae > Corydoras > Corydoras maculifer. The sequence goes on from JAFMOD010000389.1 coordinate 599,761, forward strand.
TGTCAAGACAACATCTGAGGCGAGTTATGGGACAATTTTAGCTTTGGCATGTCTTAGGAATGTTTGGAAAAAATGAAGTTCCCAAAGTAAACACATAGAGGGACAGGGTGGACATGCACCTCTGTTTGGACCAAACAAAAATTAAACCTGGATCCATTTTTTCTGAAAGACTTCAGCACTGAACCAGCTCTGAACCAATGTGCAGGCACTATTAAGTGTGAAGAACTTGACCTCAAACCAGGTCCTCAATTCCATTAATGACCGACTTCACAAATGCTCTTTTGGGTCGTCTGAAATTCACAAGACATGGTCTTAAATCTAAAAGAAATGAAATAACTAAAACAAATGCTGTTACAGCTGCAAAGAGGCAACAAATTTAGAATAAGATGCTGTAAGTGACCTGTAGGTGTCTTGGTACTTTTGTCTATATAGCGGAGTTCATAAGTAAAGCTCGATACAGCACCTCGACATCAAGATCAGTGGTTTTAACAAATAACGAGACACAGTGCATTTGCATGACCATCTGGATTCTCATGGTTCACTGAGTGCATTCCATGTGTGTAGAAAAACGGCTGATGGCAACAACTTACTATTACTGAAATATTATTGTTCACTTAGAAGTGTGCACTTGACCTAAATGTAAGCAAAACTATAATTCTTAAAGAAATCTCACATTAGTGTAAATGCAAACTGTCATGGGTTACATAGTTCATTTGGGGCAGTCATATGCTTGTGGTTAAGAAGGACTGAAGGATTGATTCCTGGCCTCACCAAGTACCATGACTACAAGGCACCTAACCTTAATTGCTTTCCAGGCGCCGTATACAAGTCTGCTAACCACTCTGAATATGTGCGCTAACTTCACAAGTGTTTATATGTGTGTTTTACTGCATGAATGGGTTAAATTATGATGACAAATTCCTTGGTGTGTTAGCATGACAGGCAAAACAAATTAACACAAGCTCCATATATGATGGTCCTTAAGTGATTTATTTACCCAAATAAATATATTAGGATTAAATTTAGCTGTATTTGGTGTGAAGCATTGAAATAAATACTTAAAATTCATTTCGGTTGGTCAGAGGATTCATTTTTAAGGATGTTTTTTTTTTCAGGTTATACAAAATATCATAAATCCTAAATGACTGGCTACGTGAAACCCCAGAATTCCAGAGAACCAGAGAATGCTCTGCCTTTAAGGAAAAGCTGGGTTTTTTTGCATAATGTACTTAAACAACAGCCAGAAAACTATCAAATAAAAATGGTAATTGTTCTTCTGTTCAAATTTTGTTTTTAAAGAGCATTTAAAGTTTTAAAAAACCTTGCCTACACCTAAATTAACCTCAAATTATCTCACAAACTGTTATGAACAGCAAATGAAGATGCTATGGATTTTAGAATGAGTTTATGAAAGATAAAAACCTACACTTTACTTGAACATGGACATTTAAAATGTGTAATTAAAATATAATTACTCCAGAGTGCTACAATAACAGTAAAATCAGCCAGATTAAACCAGCAAGTACTCAATCACTTTTTAAAAAACATTTATCTTTTTTTTAACACAGCACCCACTCTGAACTTAAAGAAGAGAGAATTAGGCATTTCAGGATTGGTCCAGGTATGTGTTATAATGGCGTAACCAGTATACTGGTGCATAAGCGAGTATAAACTGAGTGCAGGCAGTCAGGCTAATGTTGACTTTTCTCAGTCAGTCAACAGAAGAGAAGCAGAGTCAGGTAGTACAGAGTTTATATTCAGCAGCAGAACAGAATTTTACACAGGTGTCAGTGTACTACAGTGTTAAAGCTACAAATAATATATATATTTTAATATATTTTTATAGAATTTTCCAATTTTTGACTAATGAAAACGAACAGTGGGAAATCTTATGCATAAATGTGTGTTGGATGGTGATGATCAACCTTTAAAGAATGAACAATAGTTTCTAGTAATGTGCAATTACTATCAATCAGATTGCCTTTTTCTGGCAGCTGTAAAACCAATCACTTTTTAAAGCTATAAAAATAAAGGCAAATATTTCCATTTTTCCAACCACTAATAAATGAGGGAAGACTAATTATTGAAATTTATTAACCATGTTCCTTTTGTTATATCCCTATAGAGGTGTCTGGTGAAAATAATTCAGCAGAAATAAAATTCATGTTTAATATTTATTTTTATATTTGAGACAATTCGAAGCCATTATGACATAAAATGTAGCCACACCAATAGATCATTCCTTTTTATTATTAAAAGAGGTGGTAATTAACTATCTGCTGTGCAATTCCAGTGGAAATGATATGATGAGGCATGAGCCGACATAACGAGAGCTATGTGACTCGTCCCACGCAGAATTTTGCATCACTATTTCTGTAGACTTGTCCAAGTGGGTTTTATTCAATAAAAAAAGAACAAAGAAAGCTCATGTGCCCAAATGGTGATGCTGTGAAATGCAAGGTAGGATATCTTCTAAACCCATCTGTAAACTATAAAATAAAGCTAATGACAAAGTGATAGTCTTACATTTTTGGATAACTATTAATGCAATAAAGGCTAGAAGTCTGTTCATATTCACAAGACACAGCTCATGTTACAGTAAATTGCTGGTGCAGGAGCAATGTAATTTTCATTAATCACTTGCTCTCATTTTGTGGTGACAGTACAAGCAAGTTCACAAATTCTCTTACAGTTCAGCAGAGTGTTAATGGAAAAGCCTATTATGTGCCTGTGTTATCTTAATGCCATTCACTCATTAGTGAAAAATATGTGAAAAGTAAAAGTTTTTATGTACATCTATTACTCATTCATTCATTATCTTCCGCTTTACCCTACATTAGGGTCACGGTGGGGTTGCCAATGCCCATCCAGGGGAGAACATCTCGGGCGCTGGGCAGATAGACCCAGGACAGGGCGCCAATCCATCGCTGGGCACACACTCACTCATACATACACACTCTATATGGGGTAATTTTGAGAATTCACTTTACTTGATCTATGTTTTTGGACTGTGGAAGGAAACCGGAGAACCCGGAGGAAACCCACGCGGAATCCCTAGCGCTGAGAGGCGAATGTGCTAACCACTAAGCCACCGTGCCGCCCACATCTATTACAGTTAAATAAATCAATGTTTTAATTGCCTAAATTTTTATTTACCTGCAGCACGCTGCGTCTAGGTTAAGTAGCCACAACATAAAACTTACAGGTGGCATCTGATGGTCACAAACACATTTTAAAAAACCTCTATCTATAACAGAGGACAACCTCCAAACGATTGGAGTGGAAACACCCACCCCAGCCTCCCTGCAGCACAGATGAATATTGTTATTTATTATTTTCAAACTAAAAGCATTGAAGGCCTATGTACTTAAAGTCACTCAATTTCAATAATAGCAGCAGGACAACACATGATTTTTTAAAAATGTGACAATAAACATCATGGTGCATTATTTCAATAACCACAAAGAAATAAGGGTTAAGTGATAAATGTAAGAGGACAATAAAAACAGTTACCTTTAAAGTATATGCAAATCAGGTGGGTTTAAACAGTCATATCAGTGATGATTGATATACAAGGTGATCGTATAATCCATGACGTGGTTTAGATTGGAAAAACACATGATTCAGAGTGAGCCGAGTTTCAGAGAGCAGATGTAACTCGAGTAGCAGGTGCCCAATAAGCAAACTGAATTCTCTACATGTTAATTACGGCTTGGTCTGAATAAGTTTATATTCACCACATCTTTCCTTTTTACGTTCACAATTTTACACAATTTATAATTCCGTGGCTGTCTTCAAAAATTAACGCAACAGACCGGAGCATAATTTAACCAACTGGAACCAAAATACATAGTTATTTGTTTAAGGTCAACACCACAGACTTATTTATCCATAGTAAATCTACTTTCAGCTTATTCTACACCTCAACTTAAAGCACATTTCTAAGCCTAATTTTGTGCTTTATTATCCGGAAAAACCAATCAAAACTTATCAACTTATTTCTTCAACCTACTTCTACACTGAAGGAGGCCCATTAGGCAAAATTTGCTTTTTTATCATTTGTGATCACTCCAAACACTCTAAAATGTGCAAGAAAGTGGGTCTTGAGAACCATCTAAACATTTTTCACATATTAAATACTATATACTCCATACTATATACACACCTTAACTGCTGAATAACACAAAACCATTAAGAAGTCTTTATCAACTTATTTGTTAGTTGTTAGCCTTCTGGCTAAAATATGTGTAAAGCATTAAAAGCCAAATTTTTTTTTTTTTTTTACTTAGATTTACTTTTTTTATTTTTTTATAGATGTATTAAGACTAACAGTGAATAATGGTGACACAGCTTACAAATACACATCACACAATATACAAACAGTATGAATAGTGCAGTAATGTGTGATATGAGGCAATTGCTAGCATTAATAAAGAAATGCAAATAAGTTAAATTGTCCAATTTGTTTATCATTCTACTTAAAATGAATACTATGCTTGATCAAAAAATATGCAAATAAAATAGGAAACAAATATAGAACACTTCTATATTAAAGACTGGTGCGTATATTACGGACCACAAAAAATCACAAACTTATTAATATAATAATACCTGCCATATTTTGTATGTACAAACCCAGTTGTTAATTACTGCAATAACGCGACCCATCAAATAATCAGATAAAAGGTAACGTCTCAAACAACAGACTCGTTCGCTAGCAAAGTAGTACGCTACCTGTGGTAACCATGGCCACTAGCTCGGTGCAGCGCCCGCCGCGAGCGACCTACGAAGTCTATGTAAGTGAGTAAGTTACGGTTTGGGACGAAACCGCTGGCTGTTTTCGGAATGTGTTTAGGCCGTTAAACAGGAGACGAACCGAAACATTCATTCAAAACTTCCAAACGTAGCAGTTTACCAGTCCGCGTAAACAAACCCGGGCTTTTACTAAATAATCCACTATGTTTACGGTATGTTTGTTTGTATTTATTTTCGCGCCGTAGAATTGTTTTTGCAGGCTTGCAAAAACATTAGCCGCTAACTTAGCTTAGCTAGGCCAAGTTTAAAATAAGCAACGAAAACATGGTTTAATGGTCCAGCGAATTATGAGCATGCAATCGCAGTGCAGCTTGTGTTTATGCAAATACGCGAAATATGAAATTTTCCACCGCACCCTGCTGGCTTTGTGGGTGTAGCGCCACAGCTAACAGTTAGCTTTGCATAGCTTCACCAACACACCCACAGCGAGTTCACAAAAACGACCGGTTACACGCTTAATTACATACTACAATAAACAATAACATCCAAACACATAACGGTTGGCTCAATACATCGCGACACATCGTACCTAACGATATTAGAAAATTAAAGCAAAAAAGCTGGCTCGGCTAGCCACGTTTAGCAATAGCCGCGATCCACACAAAGCTCGGCGCCGTTATTTTTGCCCACAAATAACCTTTATTAAAACAAAATAAGCTTCTTACTTACCCTGCAGCGGACAACTCGAGCAGCCGCACGACTCGTTTTTATTCTGCGGACATTTACCACCACCGATTAATTTTGTTCTCCGTCATTTTCACAGCCGAATCGACGACGCCGTCTTTTCTCTCGCCGTCCTACACACACTTCCTGCAGGCTGCAATGGAGACCGAGCGGGCTGTCCGATTCGCACCCGTATACCGACATGTCCCGCCCCCTTTATTATTATTATTATTATTAATTTTATTATTATCATAATTATTAATAGTGTCCTTTAAAATATATCATCTCAAAGGAAACCACGTAGGTAAAATATAATGTATGTAAATATGCCTTAATAACAAATAATGTACAATCAGAATACTTTATTAATTGCAGTTTTTACTGATGCTCAATTTGTCGTTTTCATATATGCACAAGTAGAGTAAGAATTAATAATAGGTGCAGTAAATAAAATAAAAAATATATATACAGAATGAATTAAAAGTAAAGTGGCATGTTTAAGTAAGTTACATATATTTATTCATTGATTATCTTCCGCTTTGTCCTCTATTAGGGTCGTGGGGGGGTTCCCTATGCCCATCCAGGGGAGAACGTTTTGGGCGCTGGGCAGATACACCCAGGACAGGGCGCCAATCTATCGCTGGGCACACACTTACTCACACAAACACACTCTTATAGGGGGCAATTTGGAGAACTCAATTGACTTGAGCCATGTTTTTGGACTGTGGGAGGAAACAAGAGAACCCGGAGGAAACCCACGCAGACACAGGGAGAACATGTAAACTCCACCCAGATGGGGATTCGAACCGGGAATCCCTAGTGCTGAGAGGCGAACGTGCTAACCTGCTAACCACTAAGCCACCGTGCCGCCCTGTTACATATATTCATTCATTCATTCATTCATTCATTATCTTCCGCTTTATCTTATATTAGGGTCGCAGTGGGGTTCCCCATGCCCATCTAGGGGCTCTGGGCAGATAGACCCAGGACAGGGCGCCAATCCATTGCTGGGCACACACTCACTCACTCAAACACTCTATATGGGGCAATTTTGAGAATTCAATTGACTTGATACATGTTTTTGGACTGTGGGAGGAAACCAGAGAACCCAGAGGAAACCCACGCGGACACGAGGAGAACGTGTAAACTCCACCCAGATGGAGATTTGAACCGGGAATCCCTAGTGCTGAGAGAAGAACGTGCTAACCTGCTAACCACTAAGCCACCGAGGTTATAAAATTTTGAATATTCATGTTAAATCAAGACTATTTATATAACACTTTTTAAAACAGAGCAGAATTTACAAGACAGCTTCATAGACCTTGAAGACATCATCCTATTCAAGATAAAACGACAGCTGTGATAAGTTCAGACGAAACTTTAAAAAAAAAACAAGATTTAATAGGGAGTGACCTCATAAGTTTAAATAATTTTAAAAAGTATTGAGCAATAAAAACGTATACACATGTATACAGTACACATGCTCTACACATGTTATGGCTTCAGTATAATTTTAGCATTAGTGTTATCATTATTATGAAATATACAGGTAAACAATTTGCATATCTGCATTACATACTTGTGGTTTTGCAGAACCAGCATTTCACATGCCCCTGCTGCTGGCTTTTTAGTGCAAATGAATTATTTAATATTAAAAACAATTAAAAACCAAATAATATCATTGAATTTATGTTATTTCCACCCTGATAAAGAACACAGAACTGATTTAAAATTCTTGACAGATGTCCACAGCTGTAGTTTGGTTTGCAGGCTGCTCTTAACTCGATCTGATTGGGTACTGCGTCATTCACATCCACGTTACACCAGTAAAACGGAAGGCGACGTCACAACACAGCCAATCAACGCTCAGAGGGCGGGGCGTTACAGAAAACGGGTGGCTAACATAGAAGACGGTGACCGGCTGCAGAATGATATTTTATTTATTTTTTTTAACCGCGGCGCTTTATAAACAGACACCGGGAGGTAAAACTAAAATAAAAAATAAGAAACCTATATAAACATTTACACCAAGTCGTTTATTATCATAAATAGCCTAAATAATAGCGATGTTTTACGTCTGAGTTTTAGCGTTCGCTGTAACATGGATGCTGCAAGGCCACAGAGCTCCAGTCCGTCCTCCATGATGGAGGTCTGCACAAAGTCACATTACCAGAACACATCCAGATTAGTGAAGGTGCCCCATATTCAACCATGAAGTCATAAACATGCACACTGGGTTAAACTGATCAGACTAATGAGCAGTACAGTGAATAACAGAGCATGTAAACAGCTGTATGAGCTTGCAGGATCAAACAAAGTTGTTAGATTTGTACACAGCCTGTATACAATAGTTTTAAAGAATTTTGGAGGGCACCAGAGAGCCTATTTAGACAAAAAGCAAAGGTATGAGCAGTGATTATCTGGAAAACAGATAAATATTAGTTTCATTTATCCCAGGGCGGCTTATTGGTTAGCATGTTCTCCTCTCAGCACTAAGGATTCCCGGTTCGAATCCCAATCTGGGTGGAGTTTCCATGTTCTCTCCATGTTTGCGTGGGTTTCTTCCGGGTTCTCCGGTTTCCTCCTACAGTTCAAAAACATGGATCAAGTCAATTGAGTTCTCCAAATTTCCCCATTTAGAGTGTGTCTGAGTGAGTGTCCAGCGATTGGCGCATTGTCCTGGATGTATCTGCCAAGCGCCCGAAACGTTCTCCCCTGGATGGGGAACCTCCAGTGACCCTAATAGAGGATAAAGCGGAAGAAAATGGATGGATGGAACATTATCGGGTGGCACGGGGGCTTAGTGGTTAGCATGTTCTCCTCTCAGCACCCTAATATAGGATAAAGCAGAAGATAATGATGGATAGATATTAATCCCATTTATATGTACATTACAAGTCAACCGTCTGGACACACCTCCTTCTTGCTCCATTTTCTATTTTCACAATTAACCATACAGATGGACTTTGTAGTTTTACATTTACAGACTGTAGTACATCTGTTTTCTCATTTTTTTGTTTGTCCCCTATTGATGTTCTGTAATTTATTGGTCAGGACCATCACAGAACGGGTATAATTTGGGTGGTGGATTGTTTATTGTCAGTTCTGCACTGCACTGATGAGGTGAGGGGATTTTAGTGCAGCAGTGCTGCTGTAGTTTCAATTAAACACCTAAGTGACAGTGCTGGGATAGGAATAATGCACCAACTAAATAATACCTGTTCTGTGGTGCTACTACTGGGGTCCTGACCATTAGAACAGTAAATCACAGAAAAGAGGTGATATTAGGCATAACAGGTAGCATTAGAAATGCACTAAAATAAAAAAGTTTGATCCATAAATTTATGGAACGTAAAATTGTTAATAAACTTGTATTCCACGACATAATCTAGCCTGGGTTTTAAAGTGAAAGCTGATTGTTAGAGAAACCAGAAACCTGTTACTCAGCGGTCAAATACTGTAATCTAGTGACCAAATTACAGGATGCAGTTTATAAAAAAAACATCAGAAAAGTAATGTATTTTGTCATGATGTCATGACTGGACAAACAGCTCAGCCAATCAGATTTAAGAACCGGAACTACCTGTTTTATAATGACCTTATTACACTTCCGAGATTAGGCAGTAACAATGGCTTTGTTTATATCATAACTTGATATATCTTGTCCCTTTGGCATTTAGACACACCTAAAAAATGCAGACAATCAAACTGCTTTATTAGAGATTAACACTGGGGCAGTCGTAAGCTTATGTTAAGGAACCTGCCTTGCGAACTGAAGGTCCCCGGCCCCACAAAGTACAATGGCTGGAGTGCCCTTGAGCAAGGCCCCTTACTTCCATTGCATTTTAATGCTAGGCACCATATACAAGGCTATCCACAGCTCCAGGCATGTGTGATCACTTCACTCAGTGTGTTTATATGTATGTGTTTCACTCCATGGATGGGTTAAATGTGAAGGACATCCCTGTATTATGTATCCCTGTACAATTACTGTAAGCAAACTGGTTCACTTAATCACTTAATAATTGCATGATGTGTATATAATACCCCCAATTCACCTACATGCATGTCTTTGGATTGTAAACTGAAATCAGAGTTAACCCACAGGACAAACTATTCAGGCAAGCTCAGTCTGTTGATAGAATGAAACTGCACTCTCTGGTGGGAGAAGAGGACTATGGACAAACTGCTGGACATTATGGATGACCCACTGCACACCGGCATTATTAACCAGAGGAGGCTGTTTAGTGACAGACCGCTTGCTCCTAAATGCAGGAACAACAAACTTAAAAACTTTGTCCCTGGCGGGGGCAGGGGGGGGGGGACAGGAGGAGGACAAAGGATGAGAAGGAACAGGAGCCTGAGGGCTACCACCACTATAAACTTGACTATGTGCAAAAACTAGAACAGGTGCATTAATCATAAAAATGTTTTTTGTAATACTCTATATATCTTTATTTTTCCATCATAACGTATATATCCCTCCTTTATTTTCCATATGCTCTGTTATCATGCTACTATTTCCCAAAGTCCAAAAACATTGATTCAAGGTAAATTGGCTGCTCTACATTGCTACAATCTAAATTGTACCTGTATATAGTGTGTGTGTGCGCCCAGTGCTAGATTGGCACCCTGTCCTGTGTTTATCTGCTCAGCGCCAAAAAACATTCTCTCCTGAAGAGGCATGCAGAACACCCCCCTCCGTGACCCTAGTAGAAGAAAGCGTGAGAACATTAATTGGATTGTAATGTGTTTTAGCACGTTCATAGCGCCACACAGTGGAATTTTATGTAATTGCAATTCCGATGTGTTGTAAAATGGATTGAATGTCATCCATTTTCATGACAATGTGCATTTTTTAGTAAAGTGGTCAAAAGATGGGAACATTGTGCGAAACTTCTGTTGCTTCATTCTAACATGCATCATAACTATAACTGTCAAAAAATCAATGCCATGTCATTTTTTATGTGTCTTAAAATCTATTTAATTGGGCAGCAATTATTAACGATAACAATTTGCAGACGATAAGATCATTTGTTAATAAAGCACAATATTTATTTAATCCATAGCAGGTTTCATTTAAATGTAATGTTGTCAAACAAACTAAATCCACCCAGATCATAACATTCTGATTATTCCATCCATCCATTATGTTCCGCTTTATCCTCCATTAGGGTCGTGGGTGGGGTTCCCCATGCCCATCCAGGGGAGATCGTTTCGGGCGCTGGGCAGATACACCCAGGACAGGGCGCCAATCCATCGCTGGGCACACACTCACTCACACAGACACACTCTATATGAGGCAATTTGGAGAATTTACTTCACTTGATCTATGTTTTTGGACTGTGGAAGGAAACCGGAGAACCCGGAGGAAACCCACGTGGAATCCCTAGCGCTGAGAGGCGAATGTGCTACAGATACACCCAGGACAGGGCGCCAATCCATCGCTGAACACACTCACTCACACAGACACACTCTATATGAGGCAATTTGGAGAACTCAATTGACTTGATCCATGTTTTTGGACTGTGGGAGGAAACCGGAGAACCCGGAGGAAACCCACGCGTACACGGGGAGAACATGAAAACTCCACCCAGATGGGGATTCGACCCAGGAATCCCTAGCGCTGAGAGAACATGAACATTATGATTATTCTACCACAAAATGATTTGTTCATTGTGTTGTTATTAATGAAATAATAGTAAAAATCATAATAATAATTTAAGAAGGTCTGCGTCCGTCGAATAAACTGTTTAAAAACAATAACCCATTAAATTGTTTCATGATGCAACGTAGTGTGAGGGTTGGGTTTCATAATAGCGATTTAATTTGTAGAATCTTGATGTTTTCAAACGTACACTTTATAAAGCTGCATTTCTGCTCGCCAGCAAAAAATCCACTCACCACTTCACCAGCTACCATCTTTCTTTACCACAACTTCCGCTTGATTTACCGTAAATACAGCAGCAACGCGCAAATGTGGCGCTGTAGTCCAAGCAAAAGCATACATTTCCCATGAACATTTGCACACAACTTTTTATGCAGGGGTGGGTGGGTACGTGGGTGGTGAATTAAGCTACATTTATGTTTAAGTACATATAATAACCTTATTGTCCTTATTTAAGTGTTAAGGTATTTATTAAAAATAATATTGCTGTAAGGCCAGGCATAAATGTAGACAGCCAATTACAATATCAAACTAATTTGCTTTGGGGATGTAACAACAACAGTAAGAAGAAGAATACTACCACCACTACTACTAATAATAATAATTTATACACTATTGTATTTTTATGAAGTAAATTTAAATATCACAATCATAAAAAATATTACTACTTCAACTATCAGCAACAACAACAATAAAAAATTATTATAAAATTGTACTTCCAGTCCTTAAATGTGATTGGCTGAGTCGTCTGTCCAGCCATGAGTTCTCCATGCCCATCCAGGGAGTAAGTTTCAGGCGGTGGGCAAATACACCCAGGACAGTACTGTACACCCAGCCAATCTGTTGCTGGGCACACACTCACTCACACAGACACACTCTACAGTTTATGGGCAACTTGAAGAATTCAATTTACCTTATCCATGTTTTTGGACTGTGGGAGGAAACCGGAGAACCCGGAGGAAACCCAGGTGGACACGGGGAGAACATGGAACCTCCACTATTTGAACCGGGAATCCCCAGCCAACCACTAAACCACTGTGTAGCCCCAGGTTTAACATCCATCGATCCATTATCTTCCGCTTTATCCTGAACTAGGGTCGTGGAGTAGGGGGTTCTCCATGCCCATCCTGGGGAGAACGCCTCGGGCGCTGGGCAGATACACCCAGGGACAAGGCGCCAATCCATCGCTGGGCACACACTCACTCAATCATTCATCCACACTCTGTATGGGACAATTTAGAGAACTGAATTGACTTAATCCATGTTTTTGGACTGTGGGAGGAAACCGGTGAACCCGGAGGAAACCCACGTGGACACGGGGAGAACATGAAAACTCCATCCAGATGGGGATTTAAACTGGGAATCCCTAGAGAAGCGAACATGCTAACCACTAAGCCACTGTGCCGCCCACCAGGTTTAACATGTTCCTCATAAAATAAATCATATTTAAAAAGAGTAATACTTATATGTTTACTTTTAGTGTTCGAACATCCCAAACTAGACACACGGTGATTACAGTGAGGCGTTATAACATTCCGCTGGTCTAGCCGATGGTAGTAGGTGTGGTAGCTCAGTGGTAAGGGTGTTGGGGAATCAATCTGAAGGTTGGGGGTTCAAATCCCAGGTCCACTGAAGTTACCTTGAGCAAGACCCTTAAACCTCATTGCTCCAGGGATGTTGTGATCAACCCTGTGCCCACCTTGTAAGTCGCTTTGGCTAAAAGCGTCTGCTAAATGACCAAATGTAAGGTAAATGTAGTGCGCATCCTTACATCCATTATCATCCCCTTTATCCTATATTAGGGTCGCGGGGAGGGGGGTTCCCCATGCCCATCCAGGGGAGAACGTTTCGGGCGCTGGGCAGATATACCCATGATAATCTATCGCTGGGCACACACTCACTCACACACTCTATATGGGGCAATTTGGAGACTTGATCCATGTTTTTGGACTGTGGGAGGAAAATGGAGAACCCGGAGGAAACCCACGCGGACACGGGAAGAACATGGAAACTCCACCCAGATGGGGATTCGACCCAGGAATCCCTAGAGCTGAGATGCGAACGTGCTAAACACTGCGCATGTGCAGCTAAATGTTTTGGCGTGAGGAAGCGGACTGTGGTGTTTATGAGTGCGCAGAGCGGTGGTGCATTACGGTACTGAGGGTGTATGCGGTGGCAGTGCAGAGGGAAGGCAGTTGTGTTGTTTCCCTCCTGTTTACTGAGTGTGTGTGTGTGTATATGTTTTTTTCACGGAAGAATGTGAGCAGTGTGGCGGCGGCACCTCACGGCGGCTCAAACATGAACGGAGCCCTGTATATCTCGTTTTTTCAGGGCCAACTGGAGTCCGCGCTCGAGCAGGTGGTGCAGCTGGCCGTGCGGGAGATCACGGGCACGGTGGGGGCCAGTCTGAACTCCATGCTGCTGGAGACTGCCCGCAAAGAGCAGGAGAACCAGCGGCTCCGAGCCACCATCCAGGCGCGAAGCTCCGGCGAGCCTGGGGGCGAGCAATCCGAGAGGGAGCGGGGGCGCGCCGGGCAGACCACCGTCGAGAGGAGCGCGTATTCGGTCTGCCTCACGGACTCGCTCCGGCTGGAGCAGAAGCGCAGAGCTGTGGGTAAGAACCCCGCAATGGATCCGTTTTCTGCGGGCTTACACTCGAGACGAGTCTCGGCAGGTCGGGGTGGGTCTGCTTTTGTTTAGGGAAGGACGAAAACCCCACGAACGGAAGAAGGGGGAAGGTCACGCTGAACAAAACGTCTAAAGGTGCGCTAAAATTGCCATGCGGCTGCAACGAGGGCAACATTTTGCATAAATATTGTTACAACCCTCTCACTCCATTCCCTTCTGCACGTAAACGTTAGGTCCACAACCGGATGATGTAAACTGTATTAGACGTTAGTGTTACGAACCCATCTTACAAATTATTTCGATTCGAACATATGTAATCAAGCGGTACGGTGGCTGAGTGGTTAGCATGTTCTCCTCTCAGCACTATGTGGAGTTTCTATGTTCTCCCCGTATCTGCGTGGTCTTCCTCCGGGTTCTCCGGATTCCTCCCACAGTCCAAAAACATGGATCAAGTCTATTGAATTCTCCAAATTGCCTTATATAGAGTGTGTCTGTGTGAGTGTGTGCCCAGCGATAGATTGGTGCCCTGTCCTGGGTGTATCTGCCCAGCACCCGAAATGTTCTCCCCTGGATGGGCATGGGGAACCCTAAACAAGGTCACGCTAAACAAAACGTCTAAAGGTGCGCTAAAATTGCCATGCGGCTGCAACGAGGGCAACTTATTTGCATAAATATTGTTACAACCCTCTCACTCCATTCCCTTCTGCACGTAAACCTTAGGTCCACAACCGGATGATGTAAACTGTATTAGACGTTAGTGTTATGAACCCATCTTACAAATTATTTCGATTCGATTCGAACATATGTAATCAAGCGGCACGGTGGCTGAGCGGTTAGCATGTTCTCCTCTCAGCACTAGGGATTCCCGGTTCAAATCCCCATCTGGGTGGAGTTTCTATGTTCTCCCCGTATCTGTGTGGGTTTCCTCTGGGTTCTCCGGTTTCGTCCCACTGTCTAAAAACTTGGATCAAGTCTATTGAATTCTCCAAATTGCCCCATATAGAGTGAGTGTGTGCCCAGCGATAGATTGGTGCCCTATCCTGGGTGTATCTGCCCAGCGCCCGAAACGTTCTCCCCTGGATGGGCATGGGGAACCCCAAACAAAGTTACGCTAAACAAAACGCCTAAAGGTGCCGCGTGGGTTTCATCCGGGTTCTCCGGTTTCCTCCCACAGTCCAAAAACATGGATCAATGTCAATTGAGTTCTCCGAATTGTCCCATATAGAGTGTGTCTGTGTGAGTGAGTGTGTGCCCAGCGATAGAGTGGCGCCCTGTCCTGGGTGTATCTGCCCAGCGCCCGAGACGTTCTCCCCTGGATGGGAATGGGCATGGGGAGCCCCCCCAAAGTTGGCAAAGCATTTTTATTTCAGATAAGATTCTACTTAAAGTTACATAAACACATGTATAATTCTCAGTCTTGGAGTTTCTACGCATGTGAAACTGTCATTATGTTTTTTACCTTTCAACAACATGACTGTTGGTCCATATATACCTGAAATAACAAAAAAAAACTTTATTAGATAATAGCATTTCAATATTAAACTGTTAAAACTCTTGATATTTAATGCCCTTAATTTTTAAAAAATATGTAACTTATTTTTAAACATTCATTGGCCACCACAGGGTATTGATATTAACCCTGTTTTAAGCCTTGGGAAGTGCTAGTGAGGACCTTAATGTAATGGTTCGACTTTCCATTTGTCAGTAATGAGACCCATATGAGCTGTAAGGTAACATGCTGCTTGGTGTTTAAATGACTACCTCCTGCAGTTTATTCTAAAGTATAAATATGACTTTAGGGTGTGTGAGGAAACACAAGGAAACCTGTGCATTGGGAAAATAGATTGAGATAACATGAAAATGGGTGCTGTATGAATGAAACTGCAGAGGGCGGTTGAAAGGGTCTGCAAAGTGAATCCAGTCATCGCTGCACAGTATTTCAACCTTTTTTGCATACTGAAAATTCATTCTGTCTCGCATAATAATGTTGTTCATGACACATTCTAATTATCATATTTTTATCTGGGGTCTGATTGCAAAGAGAGTGTGAAAATAGGGTTGTTGCAGAGGCAGGATATTTTGTTGAACAGGAGAAACAAAAAAAAACTAGCATTTCTTTACTTAAGGAACAGGTTATGTAACAGTATTAAATCAGACTTTACTGATGTAAATGGTGTTGCCTTAATACATATCTGTTTGTAATAATATAGCTATACTTTTAAAGTGATAAATCGTCCATCATTCGTACCCAGCATGATTTTTTTTACACATAGTTCCCAGGGTAGCTTTATGCAAACTAAAAAGGTGCCAAAACATTGGAATGTTAGAAGAATTACTTATTCACATAGACCATACACAAACATCATGCATTTAAAAAAAAATCAAACAGCAGGTTACTATAGCGATCTCAATTTTACTGTCCATTGATCTTGATTCACTGCGGCAGTCAACACAGCATGATATAAAAAGAAACCACATTAAGAATCAAGAATTTTGTCAGTATTCCCAGTCGCTACTGTGTTGAGTTGAAGATGGTGTTTTTACAGTGTCACCAGCTGTATCAAGGGGGATGTGGACAAAGTATCAAGGGCAAAAAAAGTGAAAGAGCAACTAATGTATAAAATTTTATACTTCTAAATTAGCATCAGGGCTACAGCTGGCAAAGATTTATAGAATGATGAGGTCAATGTTAAATGAAGATTAGAATGACAGAAAAGGGAAGTACCATAATGTTTCTGTAATTATGAGATAAGGTCATCATTGGTCACAGGGCTTGATTATTTTTTTCCTGACCGTTGTGAGATAAATATGTTTTCTGGTAATTTACTAATTATTTGCGACTAAGTGAGAGAATAAAAAATACTTAAAAAGTGGGAAGAAGGAAATCAGTTTTTTTCCAGTTCAGAGTAAAGGGAAGTGGAAAAATAAAGCGCAAATGCTAAATGCTGGGTTTATTTACCATAAATACAGTTTTGCTAAAAAATATTGGCTTATAACATATAATTGGCCAGAAAATTAACAAGAAAAAAAAAGAAACTTGGTGCCACAACACGCTCGTCACTGAATATTGTAGCCATTTGTTATTTGTGGTCATTTTAAATGTTTCTTTCTGTAACTAACAATGAAATGGGATATATAGTAAAATGCATCATTATTTGGATATTACATGACTTTTACTGGAGAATTGGATTTTGCCCTTTAAGGACACAGCCTTAAACCTCGCACACATTCTTAGTTCCCCTTACTGTAAAGATGAACATTTTAGTTATAGTCTGCTATTCCCGACTATAATCCATCTCTTTGTGGACTACAGTGCATACTGTTTTAATCTTCTTTACTTTGTTCTAAATGGTCAGGACCCCAATAGTACCACCACAGAGCAGGGATTATTTGGTTGGTGCATTATTCCTATCCCAGCAGTGTCACTAAGGTGTTTAAATAAAACTAAAGCAGCGCTGCTGCACTGAACCCTACTCACCACATCAGTGTCACTGCAGAACTGACAAATAATCCACCACCCAAATTAGACCTGTTCTGTGATGGTCCTGACCAATAGAGAACAGAGAACCTACAGAGGACTAACAACAAAAACAGATGTACAGTAGTCTTATTGGAATAACGCTGCTTATTAAGTGTGTTGGTTTTTAATTATGAAGCTTTTAATTGAGCAGAATTTATATTGTAATATAAATTATGTTACTGATGGAATAAAGTAGAGATTGCAATAAGAATGAAACTGCCGATGAATTGGATTCTAGAGTGTAATGTGAGTGAATTGGCTAATAGAATGGATTATATATATTCTAATGAATATTACACTGTTAATAAAGCAGATTGTAAATAGCAGTATGAGTGAAGCTGTTGCTTAATTCATTCATTCATTATCTCTCACTTTATCCTCTATTAGGGTCGTGTTGGGGTTCCGCATGCCCATCCAGGGGAGAACGTCTCGGGCGCTGAGCAGATAGACCCAGGACAGGGCGCCAATCCATCGCTGGGCACACACTCACTCACACAGACACACTCTATATGGGGCAATTTTTGAGAGTTCAATTGACTTGATCCATGTTTTTGGACTGTGGGAGGAAACCGGAGAACCTGGAGGAAACCTACGCAGACACTGGGAGAACATGGAAACTCCACCCAGATGGGGATTCAAACTGGGAATCGCTAGCAATGAGAGGCGAACGTGCTAACCACACCCTGTTGCTTAATAATAATAATAATAATAATAATAATAATAATAATAATAATAATAATAATAATAAATTATTCTGCTGATGCAGAGAACTCTGGAGGAGTGTTATATAAATGAAGCATCTAATAGAGCAGGTTATAAAGTATAACATAAATAAAGATCCCAATGAATTGAAATCTAGATTGCATTATGAATGGTTTTGCTGATGAAGATGTTTTAAGAGTGTAACAGATGTATTGGCTTATAGAGAAGGTCATTTTGAAATTGAGAGTTACTTCAAGGGTACTGAGTAATCTAAAGAGGTCATTGATAAAATTTCCTGAATGAAATGTAATTGCACCTTATAACAATAATAACAATGGCACAGTGTCATAGTGCACTGTGTTTCTCTTAGTTATGACAGACTCTGTTCCAGAGTATAACAAGATTTTTTTGTTCCTGCAGGTCAGCTTAAGTTGGTCATGGAACGGGTTCTCGAGTTTGCAGTTTGTGAGCTTAGTAAGACCGTGGAGGACAGTTTTGATGATGTTCTGCTGGAGCTCAGGAAGACTGAGCAGGAGAATGAGGAGTTAAAGCAGAAGTTAAACAATGCAGCAGAGGAGAATGGAGCAACTGACATCGAGACTGAGGACAAGAAAAATCGTTCCGAGTCTCACCGCGATGGTACAGATGAAGTGAGGGACAAGAAGAAGACTGAAGAAAGAGAAACGGAGTCAGCACACAACGCCAGTGGTACAAGTTATCCTTTTCTTCTTCCATTCATCATGCTGTCTGTGTTCTGAAATGTGATGTGACGTTTTGTCAAAGCAGGTTCTGTAGGTCATACCATGTTTTTCTGGTTTTACCTGAGATTAAAATTAAGTAAACTAAAACTCATTCTGCAGGTAACTATTTTTGAAGCCTTAATGTTTGTGCATCTGTGTGCATCAGACACGCCTCCCCCAGCAGTGATCAGTGTATCTCAGGACTGGGTGCCAGTGTTGAATAAAGTGTTTGGACAGAAGTGGTGCAGTGACGTTTGGCCCGTCAAAGAATCAAGCGAGGGCAAACCGGGGCGGGCTCTGTTGGCTTCTGATGATACAATGCATGAGGATTTAACTCCGCAGGGGAACGATGACGGCCAGTCCAATCAGCCAAAGTGGCTGCCTGACACGGCAGGCCTGACAGTTGGAAGTGAACCCCAGCAGACAGCAATTACTAGTGCGACAAGTGAGTAACTATAGAACATCCTGCTATTTAGTATAATGGTGTAGTATTATGCTTGGGTATAAATGTCAATAGAGATAGTCTGATTGTCCCATGTTCACATACTTTTGGTTATACGTACAGTGAAAATGCACATGTCCTAATGAATTATTCTATCTATATTAATAATTGATTTTACATTAAGGAGTTTTGATACATTGAGACCAGACATGGACTGTTTGCACTGTTATAGCAACAGTGTGTTTTGTGTTTGTAGGTAATGATGGTCAGTTAAAGTCTCCATCGATGCTCCACCGTCTGCTCACGCTGCCGAACCAGCTGTTAGAAGGCGACGACGAGTCGATGGAGTCCGAGGACAGTCTGATAAATGCTGTAATCTCCAGCCACATGGCCCAGCGAACTGCCGCCATCACCGCTGCTGCTACTGCTGTTGGCGGTGGCAACAATGAGGAGCCAAATGATGAGGAGGAGGAAGAGGAGGAGGAGGACGTAAAGCCAAGGTCGAAAAGTGGAAGGAAAGTCCATGCTTGTAAAATCTGTGGCAAGAAGTTCAACCGCGCACATCTGCTCAAGACGCATCGACAGACGCACAAGGACACGGCGTGTCTGCCGTTGAACAAACTCCACTCGCGTCCGCAGACAAACTCGGGAAAGACCACGTGAGCCTCACGTGGCGCAACGTCTCTCTTCCAAACATGTCCGAACCAGCACCAAGATTTTACCCATGCTATAACAAAACTGTCAAGATGACTTCCTGGTGGGATGCCATCGTCATGGTTGCTCCTGACGGAACGTAAGAAATGTATATACACAATTTCACATGTACGAGTTACTACGAATGCACACCTGGTGAATGCAGAGTAAATACTGCACACCTGAGGGTACTGACATCACATAATGACCGTTCTCTTATCAACTTGGTAGCTGTAATCGTGGTAACATCCAACTTTCCAGTGATCTACAGTCGTTGTTGTCTGGATTCAGTGCTGTTCAGAAAAAAGGAAAAATCCAAATACAGCATATGGCCAAAAGTATGTGGAGAGTGGCGTATCGCATCCCCGTTCAGAACTATCCATCTATCCATTAGCTTCCGCTTTATCCTGTATTAGGGTCGCAGGGCGCTGGGCAGATACACCCAGGACAGGACGCCAATCTATCGCCTGTTCAGAACCATCAGCAGTAATATGGATTTACCATTCTTGCCATCAGAGCCACCACTGTCCTTGTGTCGGACACAGGAGGTCTGGGTTCCAAATGATGTCCAAGTTCATGCCAAAGACGTTCCAGAGAGTATTGTGCAGGTGACTGCAGTTTTCCCCCACACCAAAACTTTCACTATGTTTTTTTGGACCAGCACAGAGGCGCATTCCTTCTGGAACAGGACAGTCTTCCCTAGACTTTTAACACAAATTAGGAAGCATGCGTCTTTGTATACTGTAGCGTTTTCATTAATTTACTGGAACTAATAATAATAATAATAATAATAGATCAAATAACTCGTATACGAATAATCCACATGCTTTTGGTCATGAAGCGTCAAAAGAGTGTCATCCTTTTAAAACCTCCTTGGTTTGTTGTTTTGTTGCTGAAACCAAATCTAGTGTTCTGCCTAGGAAGTAACCATAATGTGTAATGGTAAAGAAACACCGGTTCCAAAATCCTTATCATCAGTGGAATGGTTATAAAGGGAGATTTAAAAGCGGGGCTATGTAGGACTCACCGTGTGTTTGTGTGAAAGCAAACTGAACACACCTGTCCTGAGGACATGACTTGGTTTAAATTCCGGGACCACTTCGGAAATTTTAAAAGGAGCTAGACGATTGTGCATCATTTCCATCTCGGTGTTTATTCCTGAGAATTTTTAGAGTAATTTGCCGTCTATATTCGATACCTGCTGTTCAGCTGATCATAATCCTCTGTGAAGCATGTCACTGATTCTCTTGGGCCACACCACAATCCATATACACAAGCAAAATAAGGGAATGAGTGTATAATTTGGAGATGCAGGGTATTCTTAAATTGTGCTGTTCAAATGGTTTTAGAAGCAACAAACCTCAGAACTTTGATTTAAATGTCCTTTACGGCTCAAACTAATCGAAAGGGATTATTATTGAAGCTGGTTTTGTTATCAGGTTCGACATAGAACCTTTTAAGGGTACTTGAGTGCATCCATTTTATTTATACTTTTTTTAAGTTTGTTATTTTTAACTTAAATGTTACTTGGTGACCCTTTCTCATGATTCTGTGCCCCTGGACAGTGTCGGGCTTATTGAGTCCTGATAGTAAATTCTGGTGCTGCGTCCAAAATTGCCTGCTAAACTGTAGGTACCAGTTTTAATCTAGTCAGTGTTAAACTATTTAAGCAGTAGGTTTTTGTATAGTCCACCCACAATCCGCCCACACATACCGTCTCTCACATCACGAAGGTCATTAGACACATAGGTCACATCACAACTGTAAAAGTCCCACTTAAGCTACGGACATAACCAAATTTTTTATTCTGCTTATACTTGTGGTTGTAGATTGCTAATAATGTTTAAACGGCTAAATCCTTGCTTCTTGACATTTTTATTGCTTGATTGTGTGATTCAGTTACAGTAAAATCATGAGATTGCACTGGTGGTAATTTTAAAATACCTTCCAAATCAGTAGGTCATTCAGGGATTATTTACTTTCTGCTTGATGCATACTGGGTATTTGGACATACTAGCCATTCTCGCCTATGGCTTTTGCCAACTATATTGTAGGCAGTGGGCAATTTCGGATGCAGCCAAGGACTTCTGCTTACATTAATTCATACACACACATAACATTCTTCAAAATGCAAAAGGATGATACCATTTACACAGCATTAATTAAATTAAATTAAACAGCCAGATATTAGATTCTGGAACAGCCACACTGATAATTTAGAAAATCTGCTAAGGATTCTGAAACTGGGATGTTCCACATTTAGGATGTAAAAGAACAACCCAACCAAGGATTACTTCACTTTTACAATGAGGATTCCTTTACAAACAAGTCTGTCCTGCAAAGGATTCTGAATCATCCCACAGGGTTTGATTTATAATAAAAATCGATATGATAAATGATCAAGCGGATCACGGATCCCAGGACATTCAGACTGGGGACATTTAATATCCATAATAAGGATCCTAGGACTCTGGGCATTTTTGACATTTGTTTACTACAAACAGATTTTTGAACACAAGGACTGTATAACCTTCATTCGGAGGGTGTGAAAACATTTGCACTGATTAGTCTACCAAATTCAGCTTTAAGGATTTGAAGAGGCCCCCCCACCCCACCCAAACATAGAACATAGACTTCTGCACGCTATGTATCAAAAGAACAAGGAGACCGAGAAGTGATCCATAGATGGACAGAAAAGTCTTAGAGATGTTCTGAAGTGTAACAAAGCACCATGTTACCAAGAAGCTTCTAACTGCAAGTACATTAGAATCTGTGATCTTCGTTTTTACAGATACCTCTTCAAGCACAACCACACAAATGAAGACGTTAGCTTAGAAGTTTGAGGGGTTATTGAACAATCTGGATCTGTGTGAGGTTTGTACAGACTCCCGTGGTGTTGTAGACGTTTATCATATCAGTGCTGATTAATGTTCTGCACTAGCGTAGTCTTCCTACAGTCATTGTGAGTATGTTCGTGCTCACTGCCGGAGTTTTTCCTCTTGTAACTTGGTTTACAGCGATGCTCATGACAACCTGTTGAGCTTGCGAATGGAATTGACAAATACAGCTAATACCAGCTTGTTTGTGAATGAGAGTGGTGATAGATTACTTCCAAGTTTTCTGATGATCAATGGCTAATTATGTTTGTTTTTATGAGTTTAAAATAATGAGTTTTGGAGTATAAAAGCCTCTTACCATTAGGTCTTGTATCATGATATCATTGTTTCTTTGGTGTATTCAATTCAACCCACCGTTTCAATGAACGAACAAGAAATTTGCTTTCACCCCACATATTAATTATTTAGTTAGAGAGGTTATATTTAAATATATAAATTTTAGAATGTGTTTATAAATATGAAACTGGCATTTGGAGGTGGCACTGAGTAAAAGGACTTTTTTGGTGTACAGCATTATGAGAATGGCTTTCTTCATGAAGATGTATTTGTGCTCAAGATAGAAAGTGATTATGGACATGAGCACCCATAAAAGCAATATGGTTAATAATTATTGGTTGTGCATTTTGTCACAGTGATCTGCGTGTAATTTTGTACTGAGAAACATTTTTATTCCATCAGAAATCACACACCGATTGATTACCATCATCTTTAATCATTATAGATTCCTGATTTCAATTGTCTCGCCAAGCCTGATTTAAGGTTTAAGTCTGATGCTGATTCCTGTTCTAATTCTTTCTAAGAACTACAATACACAGTTTACCAAATAGTTGCACTGTTTAGTTCTACAATTACACTCTGTTCATTTTTTTAAATAATCATGATGAACACAGAGGTATGTGGGTGGTGGAGCATTTTCAAAGAGCAATGATTCATTCTCATGAATCAGTTTTAATATACCTTGGTAATACTGTTGGACTGAATCACCACCACTTAAAAGCACTCTGTGCACAGTGTCCAGTGAACACTGTTGAATAGCTAGCCATCTTACTATATGCAACTGGATCAGACACAGCAGTGCTGATGGAGTTCTTAAGGACAACGTCTGCTACTGTGCACTCTTCTTTTCAATTGTTTTACCCTGAAGATAAAAACACACATGCAGTAGGTCACAGTCTGTACTCAGCATTCTCTGATCATTTAACAGCGCTTACAGGAGGCTGGTGGTTGGACATTGTGGGTTCACTGCAAAAAATCTACATAAAAAAATCTACAGAAATTAAACAAAAAGGTATGAATCAAGTAAAATTATCTGCCAATATAGTGATAAAATTTATCTTGTTAAGCTTTCCTAAAATAAGAAATAACTTATAAAAGCTAAATTATTTATCTTTCTTTAGATTTCATTTTTTGCCGTGTTGTTGCAAAAAATCTACGTCAAAAAATCAACACAAATTAAACAAAAATGTATGAATGAAGTAAAATTATCTGCCAATAGACTGAAAATTTTTCTTGTTAAGCTTTCCCAAAATAATAAATAACTTCTAAAAACTAAATTATCTTACTTTAGATTTCATTTTTTGCCGTGTTGTTGGGTTTTACTTTCTGTTTACAAATGTCAGCAGCGATGCTGTGTCTGATTAACTAATGCCACCGCGACTCACCACTACATCAGTGCCACCTCCCAAATAATACCCATTTGTGGGTCTAATAAATGACCTCTCCTTATTGATTTATCTGCATGTGACAACCTGCATGTGACGACCAACTAAGTTAAGGGGATAATTATGCGTGTCTGCGCTGTACTGTACACAAATTTTGACTCATCAAAATCTTTAGTGATGTTTGGTCATCTGTATTTCATTACACAAAAATGTGGAAGTGGAATAATGTATAATAATGGCTTGATTCATGTTGATTCATGTTTAGTTCAAAGGAAACTGGTCCCCAAAAAGATATAAACAAAATAAAAAGGATTATAAGACTATTTAAAGGTAGGAAACACTTTACTGTTTAATGATTGGTTGCTGGGGTTGTATGGATATGTGGAGGGTATGTCCCTGTTTGAACCCATTGAAACGTCGGAAGCCAAAAGATGCCAAAAAAGTCTGACAGCCTGAACCCCACCCATACTTAAAGGCACCTGTCATTATACACAATGACTAAAATGAACAGAAATTATTTAGGAATGCCAGGAACATGATTATGACATAATGATGGCTAATTTGGCTGCTCCCAATTTGTAAGAAGACGATTGTGTAATTGTATTGTCTACTGAGTACATATATAATACAGACATGGAAAAAAACTACAAAAAGCATTTAATTATTTGTCATCCACACAGGACGCCAGCGGTAGACTGGATCTGTCTTTAAATAAATATCTGAAATCAATTGCTTTCTGTAACCCACAAATTTATTTTACAGCTGTTACTAACAATCTGTAGTACACTTCTTTTAGCAACTGCCATTTTATTCAATTTGAAACATAATGGGCCATTTACCAGAAAGAATAATGCTAATAATAATCCTTGAGGGTCTATAGAACAGTTCTATACACATTGCTTTGTTCCATAAAGGCC
The DNA here is from genome assembly GCA_019802435.1 of Corydoras maculifer. Taxonomy (NCBI): domain Eukaryota; kingdom Metazoa; phylum Chordata; class Actinopteri; order Siluriformes; family Callichthyidae; genus Corydoras; species Corydoras maculifer. The sequence goes on from JAFMOD010000389.1 coordinate 625,107, forward strand.
CGAAAGGAATCAACAATGTAAAATATAAATATTGTAAAATAAAATAAATGAATAAATCACGGAAAAGAGGTGTTGTTAGGCACGTTGTGTAGCAGATTACAGTTACACCTCTTTACCATGATTTATTCACAATAATGGGCAACCCAGAGTGCCTTATTGCTTTTATAAAATGCTTACAAACACACTATAATAAAAAAGAGGTTTGATTTATTAATGCATTTATTGAAAAAATAAACGTTAATAATCCGGTCTTCCGCGACATAAGCTAGTCAGGTTTTTGAGGTGAATGTTGATCACTGATCAACAGCTTCCTGGTAACTCTTAACGATTAAATACCGTGGACTTAAATCTAGTGGCCAAAAAAATCAAATGCAGTTTATAAAAAATATTGGGAAACAAATGTATTGTATATCAAGCATTTATATGAATATGAAATTGTCAATAATGTCTGGCTGGACAACGGCTCAGTCGATCAGACTTAAGGGCTGGAACTACCCGTTTTTATAAATGAAAGTTAAACAGAACATAATGGCACACATAGTCGCTTGTCAAGACTGATAAACCTGAATATCTATTCTGTTCATGGGCATATTATTAATTTGGAGATTACTGAATATGATTAGATATGCCCATCAGCAATCACATCATTTTTTTTTTTTTTTTTTTTTTTTTTTTTTT
>JAFMOD010000389.1:632122-657510 GCA_019802435.1 Corydoras maculifer
CTTGATGCATTGGGGTCCCACATTGTCCCATACAAAAATAGTCTTTGTCCCACATCTGGTGAATTGGAATCTGGTCACCCTACCAGCGCCCGAAATGTTCTGCCCTGGATGGGCATGGGGAACCCCCCGTGGCCCTAATATAGGATAAATCGGAAGATAATGAATGGATGGGGAGACAACCTTGATGCATTGGGGTCCCACATTGTCCCATACAAAAATAGTCTTTGTCCCACATCTGGTGAATTGGAATCTGGTCACCCTACCAGCGCCCGAAATGTTCTGCCCTGGATGGGCATGGGGAACCCCCCGTGGCCCTAATATAGGATAAATCGGAAGATAACGAATGGATGGGTAGACAACCTTGATGCAATGAGGTCCCACATTGTCCCATACAAACATAGTCTTTCTCCCACATCTGGTGAATTGGAATCTGGTCAACCTACCAGCGCCCGAAATGTTCTCCCCTGGATGGGCATGGGGAACCCCCCCCCCCCGCGACCCTAATAGAGCATAAAGCTGGAGATAATGGATGGATGGATGGATGGATAGACAACCTTGAAGCATTGGTGTCCCACATTGTCCCATACAAACAGTCTTTGTCCCACATCTGGTGAATTGGAATCTGGTCACCCTAGTCAAGTGTCTTCTTGCTTTGGAACCCACATTCGGTCGGAAACGAGGCCACCGTCCGGCGCTGCTGCTGCTGCTGTTCCTGATGTTGCTGCAGCTGTCGCGCATGCGCATTGCGTCGCACCGTTTGAAAGAGGGAGCAGAAGCAACAAGCCGAAAGAAAGAGAGAGAGAGAGAGAGAGGGAGAGGGAGAGGGAGAGGGAGGAGGGGGTAGGTTGCTGCTGGTGCTGGTGGACGTGGCGGCTCCGGGGCTGAGAGCAAGGGGGAAAAGCGATGCACCGGAGAAACGGCGGCAGGTAAGCAGAAGAAAAGAACGCGCCAACGTGCACCAAACTGTGCGCGCACTCCCGCCGCCGCCGCCGCCGCGCGCACCCAGGCTCTTTGTGTGTCTGGCGGCGGCGTGCGGGGCAATTTCAGCTCTTTTCGCCCCATCAATCTGTGCGCGGGTGTGCGTGTTCGAGTGCGTGCGTGCAAACGAGCCGTTAGAAGAAGAAAGTGCAATGTCCGCCGCTCCGGCTGCAGAGCGCTGGGGCCGCCGCCTCGCCAACGCGCGGGGGGAACCGAACGAGCAAAAGAAAGAAAAGTTGCAGCCAGCGTCACCAAAGTGCCGAACTTTGGGTCGCTGCGAGCGAGCTAACGCGATAGCTTTAGCCATAAACAAGATGGCCTCTGTAGCGGCAGCGGCGGCGGCAGCGGCTCGGGGCCTCTTCTGAGTTTTTTTTTTTTTTTTTGGATTAACACGCTCCTTTTCTGCACACTCCTTAAAAAAAGGAAAAGAAAAAAAAACGACACCCGGCAGCATAACGTCCCATTATTTACACTGCTGTATGTATATACATCACGCGGATCCGAGCACCGGGAGAACAGCTGGAAAGATAACAGTTGTATTGTTCGAAAGCAAAATCGTCACATAAAGGCATACATTCGCTGATGAGCGCGTTTTAAAAGCGGCTTGGCTTTTCTAATATTCTCCACATTTAGAACGATCTTCGTCCAACCATGGATTTGAGCCCTCGATGCTAACGCTACCTACATCTCACAAACAGGGCTGGATTTGGATATCACAGGTTAAGCAGATGCGGGAGGGGGTTCCGTTACGGCTCGTGTGAAGCCCGGCAGGTAATTAATGACACCCCCACGCGCATTCCGGACTCTTAATTGGTGTGAACTGATGTTTCTTTGCTCGCGCATCTGGAACCGCTGTATCCAGTGAGAACCCTGCATCAGTGAGATCAGGTTAACACTGTGTGCACCAGGAATGTACTGACTTCGGATTTATAATCAGAACCTCAGGTTTTTATCAGGGTATGTTACCTGTTTGGACATCTATGGAAACGATAACCTTAAGTAGAGAAGCCAGATGAGTGTTGCCCATCATGTACCCACATAGAGCAATAAATGTCCTGTTTTTGATCTGGCTGAAATCCAGATTGTAAGAGACTGACTGTTAGCTCATACCTGGGTAGCGGAGGGGGGCTAATTCGATTGTCCACAAGAAACATTATATATAAAAGGGGTGAAAAACCATTTATTGCTCACCATGACCTTATAAGTATACCCTGTGATACCATCCATCCATTATCTTCCGCTTTATCCTCTATTAGGGTTGCGGTGGGGTTCCCCATGCCCATCAAGGGGAGAACGTTTCGGGCGCTGGGCAGATACACCTAGGACAGGACGCCAATCTGTCGCACACTCTATATGGGGCAAGTTGGAGAATTCAATTGACCTCGATCCATGTTTTTGGACTGTGGGAGGAAACCGACGAACCCGGAGGAAACCCACATGGACATGGGGAGAACATGGAAACTCCACGAACCGGGAATTCCTAGTTCTGAGAGGCGAACGTGCTAACCACTAAGCCACCGTGCCGCCCCCCGTAATACCATATAGGCTAAAACATGTTTAAAGATTCAGTGATCTATTTTGTCTACAATATAAAGTAATATTGTGTTAATTTATATCACTGTTTTGATTCCAAATGTATTGTTAATCATGTTAGTCTTTGTTGATGTTGTTCAACTGTGTGTTCAACTGTGTGCATGTTCACAGTGTGTGAAATGTGCCAAATCCTATGCCAACACCATAGTTACAGTTAGATAACTGTTTCTGTGTGATTAAATTACTGAAATCGCTGTGATGTAATAAATAAATCTTTGTATGTTTGTAGGGTCGAGAATCAAAAAAGGACTTGGCACTAGTGTGTAAGTGAACCTAGGTGACAATGGCAGAGCTGGAGACAGAGTGTATTTCATTAGGACTGAGTACTCTGACGTCAGAATGCATGTCACCAGCTCTGGAGCCGCTACGTGCAGAGTGCGTGACACCAACGCTGGCCATGCTGAACACTTTGAGCACTGAGGTTGCTGAGCCCACCGCCATGCTGCCATGTGAGAAGAGTGACTCGGACTTGGACCTGGTGCCAATTCGTACTGTGGATGTATCCCAAATACAGGCCCTTAGCACGGCAGAATTGGGTACGGAACATGTACGGATGGAGATCAGTGGTCTGGAGTACATTAAATCTGACCTGCACTCATTTCACGCCGAACTGGACTCGTACAAGTCAGGTTACCACGATGTTTTTGACGCTTACGTTTCACACATTTCTGACAATCTGGACTACATTAAGTCGGATCACAACTCTGACCTGCACTGTTACTATGCCATGGAGCTAGAGGCGAGTAGGTACGAATATGATTCTACGCTCGCGTCTGTGAAATCTGAGATGTCTGAGATGTCTGTGACGACGGAGTCCAACATCTTGGAATCCATACGCATGGCGGAACTACGCACCGAACTCAACAAGCTTCGTCCCGACGGCATCGAGTTTTCCTCCTCTCATCTGTATGACATGCAAGGCACCAATGAGAACGTGAACACGGCAAGTCAGGAAGGAACCAAATCAAAAACTCATCTACGCAAACCTCGCAACCTCTCGGGTGAAAAACCATTCTCGTGCACTCAATGCGGCAAAAACTTCAGCACTCTGGGAAACCTAAAAACACACCAGCGCATCCACACCGGTGAGCGACCGTATTCATGCTCACAGTGTGGCAAGAGCTTCGGGCAGGCCGGCAACTTGAAGCGTCATCAGTTAATCCACACCGGACAAAAACCATACAATTGCAACTTCTGTCCCAAAGGTTTTACAAAAGCAGATGACCTGCGCTCACACCAGCGCCTGCACACCGGCGAGAAGCCCTTCTCCTGCGATGACTGCGGCAAAGCCTTCTTCCATGCCAAGGAACTCAAGGCACACAGGTTGGCACACACAGGCGAGCGGCCGTTCTCGTGCCAGAATTGTGGCAAGGCCTTTACAAAGGAGGCCAGTTTTCGGAACCACCAGCAAACCCATAATGGTGAGAAGCCACACCAGTGCACCCAGTGTGGCAAGAGCTTTAGCAACTCGGGGGTGCTGAAGACTCATGAGAAGATTCACACTGGAGAGAAACCGTTTCAGTGCACGCAGTGTGGCAAGAGCTTTGGCCGTCTGGGACACTTAAAAGCGCACCAGCAGATTCACACGGGCGAGAAGCCATACCAGTGTGCCCAGTGCGGCAAGAGCTTCAGTCAGTCGGGTCACCTCAAAGCACACGAGCAGATTCACAAACGAGAGAAAACTCAATAACGAAGAACTACATACACACTCTCTTAGCCTCTTTTTCACTCTCATGGTGCCGGTGCCAGTTCTGGAACTGTTTTAGTCCGTTTTCCTCCTGGCAGAGCTGGGTCCTCAAAGCAGTCATACCAGTATACACCAGAAGGTCTAAGTATTATCCAGTAATCTGTACTGACAGTCACATGTGTTGCATTTTATTTTTTTCTTTATTATTGAAGTTTTTTGCCGAAGTTTCTGCTCCCTATTAAATCTTGGTAAAGAGGTTTTAATAGGGAAATTGTGTGGTGCAGCGGTGATTCGAACCAGCACACTACCACAGGACGTCCATGCACAAATATTAGGAATGCCACCACCCTGGCACAACTATCTTTATTAATGGTGTGGGGGAATGTACTGCTGCTGCTGTAATATCAGTGTCTACTGGTTGATCAAGGTACTAACACTAGGGTTTTAGGGATACAGAAAGTAGAGTACAGCCCCCCCTCCCCTCGATAATTCCTTTAGAACATGACTGCTGGTCAGTAATAATGAGCTGTTAAAGTGTTTAAAAGAGGGTTAAAATTCCTGTTAAGTGTCCAACATGGACATCCCTGGAACGGGAGCCATCGTCTTTCCCGTTGGATAAATCAGTACCATAAACACTGAGCTACAATATCTAGGGAGTTTACACAGTAGATGATGACACCTAAGAAGCAAAACGGAGCATTAAATATCCTTCAACTATGGTTTTGTAAACCATTATTTCGTTTTTACACCTAATCCACCGTTTGTTTGTAGCTTGAAAGCTATGTCTTTTTTCCAGTGGTCAGTTTTAGTACAATTCATGATATTGTCATCTTTTTTTTGCTTTGGAGGCTTGGTAACCCCTAAAATCTCAAAATCCCTAAACCATTTAAATATTAACTATAGTTTTTATTCAAAAACGTTCAGATTAAAACTTTATGATTGGATTAATAGTGCACTTTGTTTAATTTGCCAAACTCTATGAATCTTTACGCAGTAAATTAGGAACCCACCTTTTTATCCATTGAGATGTTTAATTCAGTTTTTTATTTCCGTTGCCTCAGGTATATAAGATTTTTTTATGCTTTTTGGAAACTTGTACGGTTCCGTTTTGGGCAAGGCCCTTTTCCTTTTACCCACACAGAACCTTGAACATAAGACACATTCCAAATGTTTGCAGAAAACTCAAAGGAACGGACACACCTAGTTTCACTTGTCGTCCATATGGTAAATTGGTGCCATTTAAACATTAATAAACTGCAGATAAAAAGTATTGCAATGGATGCAATAACCTCTACAAGTTCCTACATGTGAGCTGAAGTGATTTAAAATAATTATTAGAGGTAAAATGAAGCAGAATACACACGGTGGTTACAATAAAATTACTATAAACCTTCCAGTTAACTTTGACATGAATACGGAACATCAGCGAAAAAACACAACATTTTAGCACAAACATCTAAAACAAAAATTTTATTAGATTTCAGACGAATTTCTTCAATGCCAAACAAAAAAAAAGCGAATAATATACTTTTTTAAAATTAAATGTATGTCTATGTGTGTATGTTTATATTTCAGATAATAAGTAACAGCACAGAGTCTCACTCATTCTGTAATGAGGCTGGAGAACATAATCACAACATAATACTGGAGGAAAGTTATTTTTGTTTAACAAAAGCGACAATCTAGCGACGAAATGGGACGCGTTAGCGACAGGCAGCTCAAACATGACTACAAAAACATTGAGAGTTTCGAAAAATATGCAACAATGTGGGCTTGCACCACATATTTTACGTCTTAAATGGTCCCATGTTTAACAGTAAATATGTTTCAAGTTGTCTGTCGAGGTTATTGAAGGTTTTAGATTTGTTTTTTTTCCCTTCATGAAGTAGGAAAGAATGTGTGTGTGTGTGTGTGTGTGTGTATGTGCGCGCGCCATTACTGCAAGCCACTGTTAAAGATCATTCAAATTGCTGAAGTCTTTTTAATTTGTGGTTCCTGCACTGCCAACAGTGTAATAAATTGGACCACCAACAAATTCAAAAAGACTTTTACAATGTGGATGATTCTGCAGTTTCATCAGCAGGTGAAACTCGGCCTGCTCTTGATGCCTTCTCAGGAGTAAATAGAACCAATAATTTCCTTTTCCTTTATATTTTAAAGCATAAGACCATAAAAATCATACCTGCTGTATCATACCAAACATTCCACTCACTCATAGTGTGGCTAGACTGACTATAAAAAACACATCCTATACTGTGTCCAAGGGACCTGTGCAAAATATTTCAGATTATGGATTAATAAAAACAAATTATACAGCCTTATCTGTTGCATCCACATTTAGTTGAGTGGTCAGCTAATGTGTGACTCCTATTTTATACTAGTGAGCAGATAATAATTATCAGAACTATTTCATTTTGACAATCTAGGATCAATGCTCGATATGGAATCTCTCCAGATCCTTAGAATTTTTAACGGCATGATGCTGAACTCACTTCATAAATTTAATAGAATTCAAGTGAATTTTATTTTTATGCTGAGCTTTGCGGGGGGGGGGGGGGGGGGGGGGGGGGGGGGGGGGGGGGGGGGGGGGGGGGGGGGGGGGGGGGGGGGGGGGGGGGGGGGGGGGGGGGGGGGGGGGGGGGGGCAGCGCTAGGGATTCCCGGTTCGAATCCCCATCTGGGTGGAGTTTCCATGTTCTCCCCGTGTCTGCGTGGGTTTCCTCCGGGTTCTCCGGTTTCCTCCCACAGTCCAAAAACATGGATCAAGTTAATTGAATTCTCAAAAATTGCCCCGTTTAGAGTGTGTCTGTGTGAGTGAGTGTGTGCCCAGCGATGGATTGGCGCCCTGTCCTGGGTGTATCTGCCCAGCGCCCGAGACGTTCTCTCCCCTGGATGGGCATGGGGAACCCCACCGCGACCCTAATAGAGGATAAGCGGAAGATAATGAATGAATGAATGAATGAATGCTGAGCTTTGCGTCATTGCTGAAAAATTCAGTCGACATTGAGCTTCCTGACTAAGATTTCCTGACAGATTTTCTTGGTGATGTTGATGAGCGTGAAGTCTAATTGTAATTAATTAATTGTTCAATCCCCAATTTTTTAAACATCTTAATTTTTGCTGTATCTTCTTGATTTCTCTAAGTGATGGATAAGAAAGATTTATTCCTCAGTCATCAAATGTTTATACATCAGTGAACCAGGACGTCTTGACTGATTTTACATATAGTTTTTAATCACTCAGGTCAATTTTACATAATAAAATTTAAATAGAATTGAACTTTTGATTTCTTAAAATTTACACACGTCAAAGGAGTTCAACAACTGTCATACACAGACCTAAGAAAATATTTCATAATAAGATTAAATTGTTCTTTAAAATAATTTAATATTTTTATTAATATTTTATTAAACATTCACAGAAAAACATTTTGTGGAGGAGCCTGTTATTCACTTGGAGTGCATTCAAATCATTACTAATTACTATTATGCACTTGCAGAACTGAACCCACTCCGGCACTGAGTTGGTGAAAAAGAGCTACTACACACCTCTCAAAGTATTATATTACTCTTTTATCTTTTAGTTTCTTTTTTAAAAAACGGGAAAAAAACAAAACAAAATCTACCTTATATATAAATATATACATTTCATACCTGTTTGTGACCAGTTTGCTCTTTATGCAAATTATGTGTATTTCTTTATTATGTTGAGGGGAACTGCACAGGATCGGGGGGAGGGGGGATGGAGGGTCTCGTAAAAATGTTTCGTATACATCTGATCTGTTTATATCTGCGTTTAGTGACGTTTTCTTTTCATACTCACCGTGTACAAGTTTTATCGAGAAATCATGTAATTCTTAAAATCATGTACTCGAACGAGTTATTAAAGAAACTAAAACAAACAATTCTCCTCATGTCCTTTTTCAGATGACCTCTAAACGTTCTGTAATTTATTGTAATTTTGTACCAGTTTTGACCATATTGTGGCATTTTGTGCTATAGATTTTAGGTCGAAGAGAGAATGGCATCCCCATCCAGCTAGAACAACTGACAATTTTTGGTTCGATTCTAAAGAATATTCAGACAGTACTTGTATACAACATATAAACAATGTTTACTTCATTATTTGGTCATTTGGCTGATGCTTTCTATCCAAAGCGACTTAGAAGTACCCAACTTGGTTGTGGTTAGAACATGGTAGCTCAGTGGTTAGGGCATTGGGCTATCAATTGTGGGTTCAAATCCCAGGTCCAATGAAGTTACCAATGTGGCTCCTTGAGCAAGACCCTTAACCCTCGCTCCAGTGATGATTGCTGTCTGGCAATTCCACCTCACCAAGGGGCTAATTCTCACGCCGTGGCGTTCACCACTGCAAAATGGTGCAACGATCTTCTCTGTCCGTAAGGCAGAATCCCTAAACAGTTTAAAAATCTACTGAAGATGCATTTTTTTTTAACAAATACCTGTTGTTAAAAAAAAAGGAGGGGGGGGAGGCGCAGCATCAAATAACAATCAGGTTTGATAATATTACAGTGTAGTTGGTTTTCTGCATAACTTCATACTTGTAATGTTCTCATTTGTAAGTTGCTTTGGATAAAAGCATCTGCTAAATGACTAGATGTAAATGTAACACAGGGTTGATACAGCGCCCCCTAGAGCCATGAGGATTAAGGGTCTTGCCCAAAGACCCACATTGGTCGCTTCCGTGGACTTGGGATTTGAAACCACAACCTTCAGATTGAGAGCCCAACACCCTGACCACTAAGCTACCACACACTATACCACACACATTTAATCTCGGGAGCAAATAATTAATCACGCACAGGTTAACCCATGAAAAAAATCGTAGGTTTAGTCAAATTAGTGTAAAAAGTTGTGGATATTGAAAAAAAGTTGTGGAAAAGCTCTTGATAGTGATGATTCAGCAGAATATGCGTTAGCTGCACACAACGGACCTACCTGACAACGCCGACAAACAGCCCATGTTTGGTCTACCATCTAAGAGGCGACTCGCAACTCGGCTCGGGTGTAGAGCTTGCCTCTTAATTTTTGTTCCGCATTGTCTGTATTCCGTGTGCAAAGGCCTTACACCCTGTCAGCTACACAGAATGTCAGCTACACAGAGAAAATGAAAACGGCATTCCAAAAGACATAGAAAAGTACATATTTAATTTAGAGAAAGAATTGCAATTATGACCTAATTTACATAACGTTTTTCAACTTGGATTATCAGGACCCATTGGTTGCTGTTGGGTTGCCATGGATACATCATTTGTGCATTGTGCAAGCTCGAGTGTCGCTTTTAAAAACAGAAATATAGAAAAAAGCTCGAAAACTTATAAGCACCACTGTGTACAGTACGTTAGTACTTGTAATTGCACAACATATCCACCAGATGGCTTACATTATTCATTAATTTATTCATTATCTTCCGCTTTATCCTCTAATAGGGTTGCGGTGGGGTCCCCCATGCCCATCCAGGGGACAACATCTTGGGCGCTGGGCAGATACACCCAGGACAGGGCGCCAATCTATTGCTGGGCACACACTCACACGCACATTCTATATGGGGCAATGGGGAGAACTCAATTGACTTGATCCATGTTTTTGGACTGTGGGAGGAAAGCGGAGAACCCGGAGGAAACCCACGTGGAGACGAGGAGAACATGGAAACTCAATCCAGATGGGAATTCAAACCGGGAATCCTTAGTGCTGAGAGGAGAACATGCTAACCACTAAGCCACCGTGCCACCCTGGCTTACATTAGTTTGTCACCAAGCCTAGATACTAGACCTAACACAAAAGTGATGTCGTTGCCATGTACCCATTATGTCTTCATTTCACACTTTTGGTCCGAACAGGATTTTTTTTTTTATAGCAGAATGTTTTTTAAAGCTTTTGTTACATTTTGTGGTGAATCAAAATATAGATCCTTAAATGTTTTATTTAGTGTATGTATTTCTCATCACTGGATTATGAGATAATTTAAGCATCATAATACTAATGTTGGCGGCACGGTGGCTTAGTGGTTAGCACGTTCGCCTCTCAGCGCTGGAGATTCCCGGTTCGAATCCCCATCTGGGTGGAGTTTCCATGTTCTCCCCGTGTCTGCGTGGGTTTCCTCCGGGTTCTCCGGTTTTCTCCCACAGTCCAAAAACATGGATCAAGTTAATTGAATTCTCAAAATTGCCCCATATAGAGTGTGTCTGTGTGAGTGAGTGTGTGCCCAGCGATGGATTGGCGCCCTGTCCTGGGTCTATCTGCCCAGCGCCCGAAACGTTCTCCTCTGGATGGGCATGGGGAACCCCACCGCGACCCTAATAGAGGATAAGTGGGTGATAATGAATGAATGAATAATACTAATGTTACTACATGCAGGCGTCATAGTTACATTACTAAATACATATTTGGTCGTTCTTAAAGATGAACACACAACTCACATAATGATACAACCATCAGAGCCAACCTTAATTTGGCTCTGATGTGTAATTTGATGTGTAATTTACTGAAAATTAAACTAATGTGCAGTAGTATTAGTTTGCCTGTAGCTATATTGGTAATAAGATGTTTAGACGATCTAAGGATGTACAAATAAAAAATATACACAGGAAATTAACCTACAGGGTTCTGAACATATTCAACACAGCACCCAGAGGCCGTCCTGATTAAGGAACCACCTGAAGGCCCCCTGTTTCATGAGCATGGCACCTAACACTAATTGTTCCCCTGGCCCTGTAAACAGGGCTGCCCACTGCTTTGGGCACGTGTGCTCACTTCACCTGTGTATGTGTGTGTTTCACTGCACGGCTGGGTTGCAGAATCCCACAGACATAATCCCACCCAAAACACTTTCATAACTAAAACAACTTGTAACCCTGCACTGCATTATTTGCACATAAAAGCACAACCCACTTTGATTATAACTTTTAACTTATAAGACCATTTTAGTTCATATCTATTATCTGTCCATAATTGTACAGTTCTCTAATTTTCATAATTCCATTTGCACAGTGTAAATACATAGTTAAAATGTATTTTAATTTCATCTTTATTCTAAGAGTGTGTGTGAGAGTGAGTGTGTGCCCAGCGATGAATTGGCACCCTGTCCTGGGTCTATCTGCCCAGCGCCCGAAACGTTCTCCCCTGGATGGGCATGGGGAACCCCACCGTGACCCTAATAGAGGACAAAGCGGGAGATAATGAATGAATGAATTTCATCTTTATTCTATTTTTCTTATCCTTTTAAACAAATTTAACTGCATGTGGAGAAGTCAGGAAAGCATTTCACTGCTGGCTTTACCATGTATATCTATGTATGTGACAAATAAACCTGATTCTGATTCAGAAGCACTATCTCAGATATAAGTTATATTCTTTTTGGTTTAAAACAGCACCACTGCAGTTTTTATGTTAGATGTGCAATGTCATTTTGCTTCATTGTATTTGGTTATTATATTCATTATTGTGTTTAAATTTACCACTAGGCATTATCGGGGAGCAAAGTAAAAATTTCACTGTATAGGGAAAGTTGTTTCCTTACTGTGAAGATGACAATAAATTCTCTTTCAATCTCTAAATTAATGTGGAGTACATATTCCTCTGTGTGTAAACCACAGTAAGCAAAAATAATAAAAATAAAAATAATGGATAAATAATTGTAAATTAATGCTAAAAATAATGGACAGATGGAATTTGTTGTCCCCAGCTAAATTATACTTATATACATGTCAGCTTCTTTAAGCACCCCCTCCATTATTCATCAATTGCCCTGAAAGCAGTTGTCGAGACTAAAGTTCATTCCTGTAATGTATGCAAATGATTTTACAGTGCTATCTGTCAAAAACGACACTAAACAAGGCTGGCGTGAGGCACAGTGTTTATTATCTGTTAGAGAGACAGTGGAGAACAAGTGGTGTATGTGCTCCTTCACACTGTGGGACTCTGAGTCTGAGACTTTTAGTGCATGGTGGAGGAGGTAGCTGATGAGACCACTTTTCCATCCACCACTTCTTCAACTACAGTGATCACTTTTGTCCTAGAGTTGCTGGTCGAGGAGGACTTCACTCTGCATAAGAACAAAAACACAGTTTACAAAACAAAGCTAGAATTTCAGATTCCAAACTTTACTCTTACGTTCACCATGTAGTCCACTAGAGGGCACTGACTTCTAATTTTAAAACTATAAACAGCTCTACAAAAATAACTCAGTTAAGTTTAATTCATAATGTAACTAGTTTTAAAAGATTAATTTGTGCTTAATTGTAAATACAATACTCTTAAAATTGCAAAGCTTTTGGGTTTCCTTTGCATTTCATCCTAGATTATTATTATTTTCCTGCAATTTCTGTACATTAATCCCTGGAATCTAAAACCCCACACATCAAAAACCATGACTGCTGTACAAAAGACCTGAAATGTTCTTGACATCACCATTGCTGTGATTTTAGCAGCCAGTAGAGGTCACTGTTTAGGAAGGATCCCAGGATCCCTCTGTCAGTTAATGACTCTAACCCTGTGTAATTTTAATCTTAAAACAATGAGTTTCACGTCAGAGTTAAGTGGTATTACCACTTTATGTAAAGTTAATGCAGCAGTGCATTAGCCCCACCTGCTGAACAATATTCTATTTTTTTGTCTAATACTTAAATTTCATAATTGTAAAAAAATAAAAACGATGTTGTGATCATCATACTACATAATAAAAAGTTAACTTCAAGTTAAATATACTTATTAACGATAGCCTATTAAGCTGTTCTCGGCATTAGCATCACTAATCAATACCATACAATAAAGTCATAATTAAACCAACGTTGAAGCTTCTCCATCCAGCAGTCTCCTGTATTCTGCAATCTCCAGCTCCAGTCTGGTCTTAATGTCCAGGAGTGTCTTGTATTCGTAACTTTGGCGCTCAATATCAGCATGAAGATTCTGCACCTGTGCCTCCATGTTTGTCACCTTGAGGAAGGACGTGTGCTCAGTGAGTCCAGCAGAAATGTTAATAATGAATTAAGTTTACAGGGTGTAAAATCCAGCGTACCTCCACCTGATAACTCGCCAGACGCATGGCAAATCGCTGCTGGATTTCTGCCAAAGTGCTTTCCAACGATGCTTTCTGTCATTAAAAGTAAAATCAACACTTTAATTAAAAGTTATGTTCATACATGATGCACATTTAGCCAAAAAGGATTTAATATAAGTTTTTTAAAAATACAGAATCAATGATCAGTCATAACCATGTTGGGAAGTCCTGTACAAAAGTTTAGATTACCATTGAGAGGAGAGACTGCAGTTCAATCTCCAAAGACTGAAGTTTGGATTTGAGGGATTTTGTTTCGCTTTTAGACGTCTGCAGATTTTCGTTGTGAATGACCACATCATGTTTCAGTGACTCGGTCTGTACACAATGACGTACAACAGATTTAACAGATTAAAATTCCTAAACTATCCTACTAAAATCCTACTGAACTATTCTCAGTCTATTATTATTTTAGCAAAGTCTAATCAACTCATAATTTTCAATTATGACACTAATGCAAAATGAACTCACCTTGTTCTTGAACCAGGTCTCCCATTCTTTACGGTTTTTATTCACCACTGATTCGTAATGCTCACGAATTTCAGCCAAAACAGTGTTCAGATCATGTTGTGGTGGTGCGTCCACCTCCACGTTGACCTGTCCACCCATATGCTGCCGTGCCATTAGCATTTCCTTAAACATCAAACAGCTCCATTTTAATTCAATACATATTACTTTGTATGACATATTTATACATTTAACACAGAACCATAAAGGATAAATTACCAAAGTACAAATAAAGGCACTTAAAAAAAAAAACTACATAAAAAACATAAAAAAAACCCCAAAAGACTCACAAAAAAAATCTGTTAATTACAGCATAGATAATCAGATAGCTGTAAAATCATAGTCAGCCATCATATTAAGGGTAACAGCTATTCATCTACTTATTCACGCCTATGTAATTAGCCATTAATGTGGTATCAATGCAGAGTATGAAATCGACCCAATAACCCTGTTCTAAGAATAGTAAGAACTTTATAAAAGTATATATCCAGATTTAGCTTTTCTTTTTATGTACAGGTTGCAATAATGCAAAAGTTGGCTCTTTTTATTGAATTTTTAAAAAGTTCTATTTTTTGACATTTATTTCTTTGCAAAGGTTTCCAAAAAAAAGTTTTAAATTTAATTGAAAAGTAACACCTTAATGTAATAAGTGTTACTTTCCATTTAAATTAAAAACTTTATTTTGGGAAGGTGTAAATGTGGACATTTTTGACAGAAATTTACCTCCTCGTGGTTCTTTTTAAGGAAGACGAGCTCCTCCTTCAGGCTCTCCAGCTGCAGCACCAGATCTTTCTTGCCTAGGACCAGGTTGTCATAAAGCCTCCTCAACCCAGCGATGTCTGCCTCCACTGACTGCCGCATGACCACCTCATGCTCATACCTTATACACACACATCAGTAAATCACAGCAGGCATGAAAAATAAAAGCATCGATTCTGTGAAATGCTTACTTGACTCCAAAATCTTCCATGGCTAGGCGTGAGTTATCAATACTCAAGCAAACTCCTCCTTTCAGGTGGATGGCCTTTAGGATCTAAAAATAAATGACATGATCATTAGGACCTGAACGAACAGTTCTTGAGTCTGGGGATTATTATAATAATGTGGATTAGTTGTCAAGATGAACAAATGAACTTAGACTAAGCTAAGAAGAGCTCCTTGCATGCTCTTTGGTTTTGTATTTGCTGGGGAAATTAAATCATATGTGGGAAAAGGCTGCACATTGGATTTTTGATTTCCTTATACAAAAGGAAAAAAAGAGTAAATTTATAGTATATTTGTGTACATTTAGATCTATGCAATCGAACATGAAGGACAAGTTTATTTAAATTAAAATTTATACGAGGAAATGTTAAATTATATTAAAACATACAAGGTTTTTTGATTGGAGGTTTCAACATTTTGATGTATTTAGAAGTTCAGATTTGCCATATCCACCTCTGATTTATACAGAAGCTTTATTTAATAAAAGAAAAAAACATTTTGGAGTTAATATCATCACAGAAGATCTGAAAATGTACCTTGTTCTGCAAATCAGCGATGGTAGCCATGTAAGTACTGTAGTCGTGAGATCTTGGTGAGGCTTTGCCTTCAAGAAACTTGCGAATCTTCAGCTCCAGCTCTGCATTGGCTTTCTCCAGAGAGCGCACCTTCTGCAGGTAAGTGGCCAGACGATCGTTCAAGTTCTGCATTGTCAGCTTCTCGTTCCCGACGACCGATGACTCTGCGGCTCCGATGCCCCCATAACCACCATGCATGCTGCTGGAGGATGCGCTAGAGATGCGAACACCTGAGCTGCCTGCTCCTCCATAGACACTCATGGAACCAGAAATGGATCTCCTGCTGCTGTTGGAAGATCTCCGGGTATAAGAGCCACCGAAGGAAACGACACTGCGCGCAGAGTAGGTGGGATACATGATGATGGAATTGTTCTGCTACAAACAAAAGCTTGTTACCCAAGTTGAAGTGCAGACTGAGGAATTGAGTGCTTGTGCCTCCACTTTATAGCCTGGCTTGACCTTTAAGCGCTAATTAGTGTAACACTGGTAAATCCAGTCCAACACACACACACACACACATACACACACACACACACACACACCCACATAACAATTCAATTCACTCATAACAATTTTAATCCTCACACCCAGGACCACCCTGCAGCAAGATCAACAACCCAACACAACGAAAATAAATTCTTCGCTTACTGCTTTGCATGTTAGCAGGAATGCTGTTCTAAGCAACACAACATCTTTCAGTGCCAGGTTTATCATCTCCACCCAGTGCATGCTGTACGTTTGATCACATTAAAGAGCATCCTCTGTCACACATGCAGTGGTGACCACTCTTTCAACAACCCAGCAGCAGGATTCTGCAATCATTTTTAGAGCAATAAGGATGTATTAGTAGCACCAGTAGAGGTGGGAGTCTCAGATGCAATGGTCATATACATTCACTGCCTGAAATCGAAAATAATAAAAGAACATTTCACACAAAAATGATCAAACACTTACAGAATTGGAACAATTAGAAATTATTCTGGGAGAGCATAATCTGTGAGACTCACCCAATATTATATCTGCCCTCACTATAACATAGTTATTATTTTTTATAATAGAAATTTATTTTAAAGTATCTGTATGCACAGATTAAAAATATATACCATCTGTACATCTTTGAAAGTGATTATTTAAAATTTTTTTAACGTTGACTTTAATAATTATTATTTGTATTATTTTTATTGCTCAGGAAATATTGTTTTGCATACAGTCAGGCCAGTAAAGCTACTTTGAATCTTAAACCTAAAACAACGCCAAGATTCCTTAGTAGCTCGAAATGAAGGCACACTGTTGGCACACATCTTCTATGTTTCCTATCTTCTCATAGGTTATCTACAGGGGTTCTAGTTACCTCCAAAAACATGTTTTGAAGCAGATATCAGACTTAAATAAATAGGAATATAAAAATAAAGTGTTTTTCAAGGCTTAATTGTTAAAGATGCAGCCAAAGTTGATTGCATCAAAACAATGAACTATTAGTTCATGATTGCTTCTGTTGATGTGCTTTTAAAATATTAAGGAAATGCCCCTTTAGTGTTGGTACACAAAGAGAAGTGCCCCTCTGCATGAGGAAGTAGAACTCCACGAAAGGTAAATTCTCCAACACAGGAAACAAGTGGGATCTTTGTATAGTGCAAATGGCCAAGCATACAACTCCATCAGGGAAAATGAAAAAACAATTTTAACCATGTTAAATTGCACAACAATATTAGTGCTAAAAGTTTTTGTGTTTGAACATATCAGAGCGTCTAAATTATTTTTGGCCAGGATGTCTAAGATGCAAACTCTGAATAAATCAAACTAACCTGTTGTAATATAATATTTATATTACTTAAAACTGTAATTTTTTCTGAGCATTAAAATTTTATTAGCTCTCTCGACGCATATCTATATAATTAACAATAATACTGTACATCATGTTTTTGCCATCTTTGTAATTGATCTGAAGGACAGGTTGGACTTCTTTAACTCCTCTTGAAGTACCATGGAATTGATGTTTTCACTTTTTTCAGCTGCTAAGTGAGTTCATGGGTGTGTGCCGCATACTTGTGTTCATGCCCGATATCAAGTCACTCATCATTGCTGGTTTGATTTCATGAGAAGATGTGTGGCAGCTGCAGCATTTCTTGCAGTCGCTAAAAAAAAAAAACACAAGACAAATCTGCATTGTTTAAGAAGTCATACTGTGTATTCTCACTTTATTTATTGATTACTTTATTTGTATAAAAAATGCTGCTATGATTTTCCCAATCCCAATCTTGGTGGAGTTTCCATGTTTGCCCATGTGACATGGTGGAACACAGTGACACGAGACTGCATTTCCATGTTGTCCCCGTGTCTGTGCGGGTTTCCTTTCACAGTCCAAAAACATGCATTCAAGGTAAATTATATGCTCCAAGTTGCTCCATATAGTGTGTATTTGTGTGTGTCTGTGTGAGTGAGTTGGCCCAGCAATAGATTGGTGCCCTGTCCTGGGTGTATCTGCCCAGCACCCGAAATGCTCTTCATTGGATGGGCATGGGGAACCCCTTTTCTTATCTATTAAACTGCATCGTATAACTCAGTTATTTAGTCCTGCATTTTATACTGTATTTTTAGTTGTTCTATATATTTTTTACTTTCATGTCACTGTGGAGCTCTACAGCCAACTAATATGAACACCTTAAATCAGACTTGATATCAATCCACACTTCATGCTGGAGTCACATTGCAAAAAGAACAACTGGACCCGAAAATTCCCTACTTTATCTTATGTTCTGAAGCTTTTGAAGAGAAGACATAAAGGGCACAGGTGCTGTACAAGCTCTGTACAAGTTTTGTACAAGCAATGTGTCACAGAACAATTTTGTTTTATAATTTCAAATGTTTCGGCTTGCATACCATGTGGGGAGCAGCATTAAGGTGTGTGCACAGGTTGAAAATGCCACAGTGACACTTTCACATATCACACCTCATTTATTAACAGTGCTTTTATAACTTTCTACAATTTATTACCAATACACAAGTACAGGTTAATCTTCTTTCTTACACTCCATAAAACTCTACAAATAACATCTATTAAATCAATCAGAAAACAGCCAAATTAGTGCTTCCACTTACAGGCTATTTATCAAACATATGGCAATTTCCTCAGTAATTATATCTAAAGCAATTCTGTAGTGAATGTATGCATCCATACACAGGGTCAGGTACTGAATAATGGTTCAGGTAGTGTATTATGCTACAAATAATCTTAGTTTTAGCTGACCTAATTCTAATTATACAATATATGGAATACATATAAATAAATAAAGCAAATAAAAAATAAAGCATTATGTTTATTTAAAGAAATAAATTATTTTACACTTTCTGAGCATATACATGCTCTGGCTCAAAAATGAGTTGAAGATTTGTGGTTAAGGAGCCAGCCATTTGACCTGAAGGTCTCCGGTTCAATTCCCAGTCCCACCAAGCACTATGGCTGAAGTGCCCTTGGGCAATGCACCTAACCTCAATTGCTCCCTGGGTGCTGTATACTACACTCAGTGTGTGTATATGTGTGTGTTTCACTGCACGGATGGGATAAATTTGGACAAAAGATTACTCTGTGTTTAAACACCATAGGCAAAATACAGCAATTTAATCACTTATCAAAAGCTTCTAAAAACAACTTTCACTGTAAATCCTGAAGACTTTTTGGTTATTATGGTTATTATCTAATCTTTTAAAATATGATAATCAATCAGTAATGTGGTGTTGTTTGTATGTTCTCGTACTTTTTCCTGTAAAGTTTATGTGCAGTGCTTAAGCCGTTAAAATACTCAGTGAAGTGGGCATTGAGGAAGTTGTTTACTTTTTTCCCCCAAGTGGTTAGACTACAAAGATATAATTAAGTAGTTATATAATGGGATTGTCCACACCTAATGGCACACACCTTTCACACATTTTTTCAAAGGGCAGGTCTTAAGAATCTTATTCTGGCAAACATACCACCCCAAGGCCATATATGAAGACTAATGTGCTTAACATATAACATGTTGTATAGAAGTCTATGCGTTTTTGCTTAATCAACAATTTATTGACCCAAAAAAAAAAAAAAAGTATTTAATTAACAATTATTTATACTAATGTAATGTATCTTTCCCCCCCAGTATTATGCTAATTAGTACATACTCCAGGTCACTACATCATACTGCACATCAAACCAACATGTTATGTTTAAACAGCAAATTTACAGTTCACACTGCACATTAAGCCACCAAACAGCATGGAAAATCATTAATCTGCATTTTAATACAATATACTGGAAGTAGCACAACAGACAAATAAACTTATACTACTTAATATATCAAACTACATATTGGACACACCAAGGTGCATGTTACTATAGTCAAACTGCACTATAATACATTGCACTATATGCCAATTCATCAATCTATAACACACAATAATGCATTACACTACAATATCATCTATTAAACTGCAAGTTAATATATCATGCAGCACATTAATACACCGTACTTCATGTTAATACACCATACGCAAGTTTACAACCAGCAGTTCATTGTTGTGAACTCCGATAGGCTAATACAGGACTCTGACATGGAATACTGTAGGTGGGTCTTGGATCACCCTAATTAGGCTTATTTTGACAAAACTGATTGGTTGGTTACTCCACATTTTAAATTACAAACTTTAATACAAATAATTATTTTATAGAAAAATATTGACATTTTAAACAAGTTTCTACACATTTAGTTAAAATCACAGACTAATAAATATAAAACATAATATTTGAAACAAATACATTACCCTGCATGTTATTCTATTCAATGCGGTTGGAATGGTGGTGAGGGGTGCATCCAACTAGAAAAAATCATCAGCACATTTTCAATCATATAAACAGAGAGAGCGGCACGGTGGCTTAGTGGTTAGCACGTTCGCCTCTCAGCGCTAGGGATTCCCGGTTCGAATCCCCATCTGGGTGGAGTTTCCATGTTCTCCCCGTGTCTGCGTGGGTTCTCCGGTTTCCTCCCACAGTACAAAAACATGGATCAAGTTAATTGAATTCTCAAAATTGCCCCATATAAATTGTGTCTGTGTGCGTGAGTGTGTGCCCAGCGATGGATTGGCGCCCTGTCCTGGGTCTATCTGCCCAGCGCCCGAGACGTTCTCCCCTGGATGGGCATGGGGAACCCCACCGCGACCCTAATAGAGGATAATGCGGGAGATAATGAATGAATGAATGAATAAACAGAGAGTGTAAATAATGTTATAATATAAACCACTAATGTTTTACTAAATGTGGGTTTGAAATCTTTCTTGATTGTAATATTCAGATTGTTAGTCATTTTGTAGCAATGTGCAAATTCTTCATAAGGAATTCTTACTTTAACTAGTGTACTATTTTGTTTCACACATTGCAGTGTATTTTCAGTGCACACTATGCCTACTTACTGTTCTCTAACAAAAAAAATATTGTTAATTTTATATCTATTAACATATAACTTATAAAAAAAGAGAGTGTTGCTCTCACTTCTGGCTCTGTTGTATAAAACCTCATTTCTATAGAACCAGTGGGGTTGCAGTCCTGCCAGAACATCCATTGTATATTTTCTTACAGAGAAAAGGGGATTTTTACTAAACTGAACTGAATCGGGGCGGCATGGTGGCTTAGTGTTTATCACATTTGCCTCACAGCCCTGGGGATCCAGGTTCGAATCCCAATCTAGGTGGAGTTTCCATGTTCTCCTTGTGGGTCTCCTTCAGGTTCTCTGGTTTCCTCCCACAGTCTATTTAAAAACATGGATTCAGGGTATATTGAATGCTCCAAGTTGCCCCATATAGTGTGTGTGTGCCCAGTGATACATTGACACCCTGTCCTGGGTGTATCTGCCCAGCGCCCGAAACGTTTTGCCCTGGATGAGTAGAAGATTTCCATGTTCCATGTTCTCCTTGTGGGTTTCCTCCAGGTTCGCTGGTGTTCTCCCACAGTCTGTCCAAAACATGGATTCAAGGTATATTGAATGCTCCAAATTGCCCCATATAGTGTGTGTGTGTGCTCAGTGATACAATGACACCCTGTCCTGGGTGTATCTGCCCAGCGCCCGAAACGTTTTGCCCTGGATGAGTAGAAGATTTCCATGTTCCATGTTCTCCTTGTGGGTTTCCTCCAGGTTCGCTGGTTTCCTCCCACAGTCTGTCCAAAACATGGATTCAAGGTATATTGAATGCTCCAAATTGCCCCATATAGTGTGTGTGTGTGCTCAGTGATACAATGACACCCTGTCCTGGGTGTATCTGCCCAGCGCCCGAAACGTTTTCCACTGGATGAGTAGAGGATTAAGCGAAAGATAAGAAATGAATAAATGAACCGAACAAATGTATCTAGTATGAATTGAATCCACTGGTTTTGAATCAAACACATAAATATATACATTATCTGTACATTATTGTTTTCCTACAGTTCACACAGCACGGTGGCTTGTCCTCCACTGAGCATTGGTCCTAATAAGGTTTCTTTCTTTTAAAACAAAATACTTTTTTACTTGCCATTATAGCATTAGTACTCATACTTATACTATTATCATGTATTATCTCAGTATTTTCTCGCCATTGCCACTTCGCCTTTCTCTTCGGAGGTTAAACAAATTACAGAACAAAATACAGCTACTTCAATGAACAATGTACTTGTGACGTGAGGGGTACGGAGGTAATAATATAATATGCCAAAAGTCTGTCTGTGGGTTTATGAACTCACTGAATGTACTAAATAAAATGATTAAATATAATTGTTAATAAACACACGGCGCCTCAAGCGTTCTGCTTCAGTTGGCGGACTCACAGGTGCACCTCGTCGCGTCTGATTGCCCCGGCGCCTTCTGGGAAACGTAGTCTCCCCAGTCAGGAACTGTGAACCACCATCAAGCCGCTGTTACCCTCTAGCGGTTGGTTGACCCATTACAATACTCTTATAAAATCGCAATATAAAGACATAAACTTTATATCCTTTCATTCATTATCTCCAACTTTATCCTCTATTAGGGTCGTGGTGGGGTTCCCCATGCCCATCCAGGGGAGAACGTCTCGGGCGCTGGGCAGATACACCCAGGACAGGGCGCCAATCCATCGCTGGGCACACACTCACTCACACTCTATATGGGGCAATTTTTGAGAATTCAATTGACTTGATTTTTAAAGGACTGTTTTAAAGGACTGAAAGTTTAAAGTGAATTTTGAACCGAATGCCAAGTTTGAAAAGCTGCTATAGCATTTTCTAGCATTTTCCCTCACAACAGTTTAGATTGACATGATTAAAAAAAAATTTGTATCTTTTTTTATTAATTTTTTTAAAAATATCACTAAAATTAAACCACCAATGTAACATTTATTAAAAACAAATAAACTAGGGTTATCACGTTTGCCTCTCAGCGCTGGGGATTCCCGGTTCGAATCCCAATCTGGGTGGAGTTTCCATGTTCTCCCTGTGTCCGCGTGAGTTTCCTCCAGGTTCTCTGGTTTCCTCCCACAGTCCAAAAACATGGATCAAGACAAGTGAGTTCTTCAAATTGCCCCATGTAGAGTGTGTTTGTGTGAGTGAGTGTGTCCAGCGATGCATTGGTGCCCTGTCCTGGGGGTATCTGCCCAGCGCCTGAAACGTTCTCCCCTGGATGGGCATGGGGAACCCCCCCCCCCCCCCAATAGAGGATAAAGCGGGAGATAAGGGATGGATGGATGGAAACCCAAACTATTTTGGGTGGGGAAAAAAACACTGTTTTGGCGCCATCTAGAGATGTAACCCGGTATTATCTGTATAATTCAAAAAGTATAATGTATTAAAGTTTAAAAGGCTTTTTTTCTTACATTTTTAAGTTTACATTTTCTTAGCATAAAATAATTTATTGTGCCTTAAAAAGCATGACATATGGAAACTTTAACCATAACACATGTAAAACCTAATTCTCTTAATATATAATATATAATGCAGTTTCTTCCCTTTCTTTTTTAATTTGGTGCTACACTTTTTATATGAACACCAAAAATACAGAAAATAATCTCAAATAATAAAAGGACAATAAAGTTTTATTTAATGTACTGTAAGTGAGTGATTCAGTGGATTGCACCGTCGCTGCACAGTTAAAATGGCTCTGAATTCAATGTCCAGAGAGTTTGCATGTTTTCCCTGGGTATGTCCCATCTGAGAAAATGCATGTCAGGTATGCTGAAGATATTAAATAAAAAAAATACTAAATATTATTATTTATAAGTTTTTCTGAATAAAGTCACTACACAACATAATGGCATTGATCTTTATTGTGAACTTGAAACAATTATTGTTTTCATTCATTCATTCATTCATTATCTCCCGCTTATCCTCTATCAGGGTCGCGGTGGGGTTCCCCATGGCCATCCAGGGGAGAACGTCTCGGGCGCTGGGCAGATAGACCCAGGACAGGGCGCCAATCCATCGCTGGGCAATTATTGTTTTCATTTTGATTAATTTGTGTTTTAATAAATACTTGATTTAAACAACAGAGGTGGCTGAATAAACCATTCTGTTATTCACATATTCCTCCACCTTAATTATGGGGCTGGAAGCACTGATGGAAGCAGAAAAACTCTCTGAAACTGAGGCATCGCCAGAGGCATCTGCACCACCAGAGACATCAGCACCACCAGAGACATCAGCACCACCAGAGACTGAGGCTCCACCAGAGACTAAGGCTCCACCAGAGACATCGGCACCACCAGAGGCTGAGGCTCCACCTAAAGCAGTGGCACCACCAGAAGCAGCAGCACCACCAGAGGCAGCAGCAGCACCACCAGAGGCAGAGGCACCACCAGAAGCAGCAGCACCATTAGAGGCAGCAGCACCACCAAAGGCCCCACCAGAGGCGGAGGACACACTAGATCCTGAAGAACTAATCAGGCTCAATAAACCACTAGATTAAAGGAATAAAGAGGTTATACTTGTTAAACACCTGATAGACAAACCAGGAAAACATTAAGTGAACCACTGATCAAATATACCATACATGACAGATTAGCATAATAAAAATCTAAATCATACCTCCCACTGGTACCAAAGTCCAAAAGTCTTCTATACTCGGCGATCTCTCGCTCCAGCTTACTCTTTATGTCCAATAGCATCTGATATTCATGAGACTGGTGCTCAAGATCAGCTCGGAGCTGCAGCAGCTGTTCCTTTAAACTCATCACCTGAAGTAAAGATTTGAAAAATGTAAGACACAAAAAAATTTTCTTAGAGCATCATTGTTAAAGGACATAAGGTTTCATGTGCATGTTGAAGGATGGTCTTTAAATGACAAAAGATAAGGCAAGGGGGGGAGGCAGGGGTCCAAGATCTCATGAAGCATTTTAATTAAATGTTTTTGCTTTGCAATTCAATTCATTGTAATAAATAATTTATTTTAAATTTCAATCTAAGTACAATTTGCTCTAAACATTTTGTTGCGGTTAAGTGTATTGTATATATACAATATTCAACTTCTATGTATTTATTTATTTAGTATAAATACAATACTGTACTGTATATTATCTACAAATATAAGTTAGTTCAGACTTTTATGTGTTAGTTCTCAGTATCACAATATTTGTGTAATATCCATAACATTACAATTTAAAGATGACATGCTCATCAGAGCTCACCTGTGTTTGCTGAGCGGACAACTTAGAAGCATAACGACTCTGAGTTTCGGACAAGACTAATTCCAGAGATGATTTCTGTGATTAGAGGAGACAAGAACATTTCAATAATGCAGTGAGCCAGCAGAGAGCATGCTTGCAGTAATTGTATTTTAGAGCTGAGCGACTTGTATCATAATGTAGAACTCATTTCTCTCCTATATTTTTCAAATATAGCTGTAATCAATAAAGCTGCATGAGAATAATTTATATATATATATATATATATATATATATATATATATATATATATATATATATATATATATATATATATATATATATATATATATATATATATATATA
>JAFMOD010000389.1:658128-682608 GCA_019802435.1 Corydoras maculifer
TCCTCCCACAGTCCAAAAACATGGATCAAGTTAATTGAATTCTCAAAAATTGCCCCGTTTAGAGTGTGTCTGTGTGAGTGAGTGTGTGCCCAGCGATGGATTGGCGCCCTGTCCTGGGTCTATCTGCCCAGCGCCCGAGATGTTCTCCCCTGGATGGGCATGGGGACCCCCACCGCGACCCTAATAGAGGATAAGCGGAAGATAATGAATGAATGAATGAATATATATATATATATATATATATATATATATATATATATATATATATATTTATTTATTTATTTATTTATTTATAAAATTTGTCTTGTTTTTTTCAAGTTTGCGGCTGTCACCATGTTCATTGCAGTTTGGAGCTCAATTTCCAGAGACTGAGCCGAGTTCTTCTCTGAAGCAGATTCTTCATTGGGGGTTGCAAATACGTCTGTGTTGGTGGCGAGCTCGAGCTGCAGAGCCTCTGTCTGCAAAATGATAATAATATGAGTGAAATAGACTATGATTTGAGACATTTTAGACATCAGATAATCTTAAATAAACTTACATTTTGGATGCTCCAGTGTCACACTTATACATAGCAGTTCAGACCAATACAATAGGCATGGATAAGATTTATGATATAGAATGTAACATCTCAAGGACTATTACCTGTACACACAACTCACTGCTTTATAGGTATTCTGTATTAGAGCTTATAATCAAATCAATAACTTGGTAATAGATAAACTGGACATGGACAAAACACCCCAGTGGGATTTTCTAGCTTGGTTTACAAGCTGCCTGCCATGTGCTGCCTGGCTGAAGTTCAGTCCCTGTCCAGCTTAAAAACTATATATATGTACAGAGCCAAATAGATGATGAAATAAACCAACAGTTTCTGTAGATTTTTTAGTTTTTATTACTGTTAACAATACATTTTGCTTGTAAAAATGTTGTATGAAAGAGAAAACACTCCAATAAAGGTGTTATTATACTGTAAATCACCATGACTGTGCTACAGGCTTCAGGCTGAGTGCTGAAGATAATCATAGTTGTGCCAATGTTTAGTATTACAGCATTTCCTCTAGTGTGACACTGCTTAACTCAAAACCAGTAATAATTATAATAATATGCGGCACGGTGGCTTAGTGGTTAGCACGTTCGCCTCTCAGCACTAGGTATTCCCAGTTCGAATCCCCATCTTGGTGAAGTTTCCATGTTCTCCCCGTGTCTGCGTGGGTTTCCTCCGGGTTCTCCGGTTTCCTCCCACAGTCTAAAAACATGGATCAAGGTCAATTGGGTTCTCCAAATTGCCCCATGTAGAATGTGTATGCATGGGTGTCTGTGTGAGTGAGTGTGTGCCCAGCAATAGATTGGCGCCCCGTCCTGGGTGTATCTGCCCAGTGAACGAAACGTTCTCCCCTGGATGGGCATGGGGAACCCCACCGCAGCCCTAATAGAGGATAAAGCGTAAGATAATGAATGAATTAATTATAATAATAATTCAAGCTTATAAAAAGGTTCTACCTTTGCCCTAAACCAGCCCTTAAGTTCTCTTCGATTTTTTGAGGCGACAGTCTCATAGTGGTCACGGATTTCTTCAAGGACTTTATTGAGATCTTGCTGTGGTGCGGCATCAACGGCTACATGAATCTGTCCACTCATCTGAGCGCGTGTGGAAACCATTTCCTACCAACATATAACAGTTCATTTACTGCCTTATAAAATAAATTTACATATACTTTACTCATATTTAAACATT
This sequence comes from Corydoras maculifer, assembly GCA_019802435.1. Classification (NCBI taxonomy): domain Eukaryota; kingdom Metazoa; phylum Chordata; class Actinopteri; order Siluriformes; family Callichthyidae; genus Corydoras; species Corydoras maculifer. Next base: position 659,864 of record JAFMOD010000389.1, read on the forward strand.
TCAAATTGGGATGTCAAGCATTTCATGTAAATAGTCATTACTTTTGACCAAATAGTAGTTTAATCTAATTTAACGAGACAGATCGGTTATGAAAATGTCTAATTACTTCCTCATGACTCTTCTTGCAGATCAGCTCCTCTTTTAGGATCTCCCACTCTTGGCTGAGCTCATTCTTGGTCAGGTTGAGTTCATCATGCACCTTCTTTAATCCTGCAATGTCAGCTTCCACTGACTGACGCCCGGCCAATTCATTCTCATACCTGATCAAAGACATTTCTAAGTTCCTACCCAAACGACTCACAAGATATAAAACATACATCTGTCTAAATATGACACTTACTTTATTCTGAAGTCGTCCGCAGCCAGGTTAGCATTGTCGACTCTGAGGCGGATCATGTTGTTCAAGATGGTTGCATCCTGAATCTGTAGACATAAATAAAAACATCCAATCATAAAGATATTTATATAAACTTTTCTTGTCTGACCATCTACTTTGTGAAGTCTCTACCAAAAACACTTAGCTCATCCTAAGATTGTACAGCAAGGCTGAAGTAGGGGTCCTATAAATGTCACACCATTTTGGAAACGATTTAATTGTATAATCAGTTAAAAATCATAATTTTAATACAAATCAGATCTTTACAGATCATCATAATAATGCATTATACTAATGTAGTTCTGCAAGGCAGTCAATACGCTAAAAATAAATAAGTGACTACTCTGCCATTAGTCATTTCCAAAAAAAAAAAAAAAATGGAAACACTTAAATGTTACAATTCTAGTAGCTCAGTAATGGCTTGTACTTTACCTGCCCTTGAATGTCACTGATAGCAGTAATGAATTCAGTGTTATCCCTTGATATAGGTGAAACCTTTTTGTCTACAAACTGACGAATCTTCATCTCCAGTTCTGCATTGGCACTCTCCAGAGAACGCACCTTTTCCAAATAGTTAGCCAGACGGTCATTAAGGTTCTGCATAGTGAACTTTTCATTGCCAAGGATGACACCATCTCCACCACCAGCCCCTCCAAATCCAGCACCAAAACCTGCACCACCACTACCACTGAACCCTGTACCACTACCACTGAACCCTGAGCCAAGACCAACACGGAGTCCAGAGCTAAGGCCATCCCCAAAACCAGCACCACTAAATCCTGCACTAGGTTTAGATTCCTCAAGGGACATGCCATGAAAGGACTGAGAGGCTTGAGAGATGCAAGCTCCAGAGCCACCTGCTCCGCAATAAACATTTCCAGCTCGCAAGGCGGTAATCTGGCCTCCTCCTCCACCACTAGCCATGAATCTACTTGAAAAGCTAGACATGTTGAAGGAGGAATTGTCTTACTCTGCAGACTGAAAAAGCATCAGAAATGTCAGGTATTTAATACCCTTTATGGCTTTTTTTTTTACCTGGACAGCTAAAAAAAATTAATTAAAATGTTTTGCATGTCTTAAAACTTGGAAATATTAATTGGTTTTGTGCCCACGGTAGAATTTATGCAACTTTAAACAAACAAACCACGGACCTGGAGAGATGTTCTGAATTACTACTGGGTTCACAACACAGAGATGATAGTGATATTAGATTTGTTTATGAAATTGTTTCATCTACTTCAGTCATACATCAAAGAAAAAGGCAAAAATGGGAATTTTGCATATTTGACACAAGCCATAATCTTATATACCACTTCAGTTGCAAAGAAAAGCTTCTGCATTTCTGCAAAACAAGTATTGCATCTTATCTTCCACTTTATCCTACACTAGGGTCACGGGGGGTTCCCCATGCCCATCCAGGGGAAAACGTTTTGGGTGCTGGTGAGATTCATCCAGGACAGGGTGCCAATCTATCACTGGGCACACACTTATTCCCTCAAACACACACTATATGAAGTCATTTCTATCCATCCATTATCTTCCGCTTTATCCTCTATTAGGGTTGCAGCGGTGGAGGGGGTCCCCCATGCCCATTCAGGGGAGTCTCTGGCGCTGGGCAGATACACCCAGGCCAGGGTGCTATCTATTGTTGGGCACACACTCACACAGACACTCTATATGGGGCAATTTGGAGAATTCAATTGACGTTGATCCATGTTTTTGGACTGTGGGTGGAAACCTACGTGGACACAGGGAGAACATGGAGTTCTCCACCCAGATTTGGATTTGAATGTGCTAAACGATCTTGGAACGATCTTCCCAACTCTGTCTGTAAGGCAGAATCACTAGGCAGTTTTAAGAAACTACTAGAGACGCATCTCTTTAACAAATACCTGTTGTAGAAAAAAAAAGGAGGGGGGGGGCGCAGCATCAAATAACAATCAGGTTTGATAAATTTACAGTACAGTTGGTTTTCTTCATAACTTCTGACTTGCAATGTCCTCATTTGTAAGTCGCTTTGGAGAAAAGCGTCTGCTAAATGACAAAATGTAAATGTAAACACCAGCTAACAATACAATTATTTTCTATTATTCCTTATTACGTTATTATATAATTCAAAAAGCAAATACTATAAATACAAGAATAGCCAAAACTTTCAAGGGGTGGGGGACAATGGTACGTATTATTTAGGATCAAGAAATACATAGCAGAAGGTGTAATTCTCTGCCTATAAGCCATTGTTGATCCCATAAGCAAGGTCTATAACCCTGAATTGATTTAATGATATCTATCATTCAAGCATCTGCTAAATGCTGTAAATATAGCAGTAAGCATGTTCGCCACTCAGCACTATGGATCCAGGTTCGAATTCCCTTTTGGTGGAGTTTTCCTGTTTTTTCCGTGTCTGCGTGGGTTTTCCCCAGATCCTTTGGTTTCCTCCCACAGTCCAAAAATATGGATTCAAGGTGAATTGGCTGCTCTAAATTGTCCAAATCTAAATTGCCTCTACAGAACGTATCTAAGTTAGTGTGTGTTCAGTATTGGATTGGCACCCTGTCCTGGATGTGCCCAGCGCCCGAAACATTCTCCTCTGAATGGGCATGGGGAACCCTCCCGTGACCCTAATAGAGGATAATAGATAATAGAGCAATAATAAACCACCACCATAATAAAAACTGCTAAATAAATTTACCAAGACAGTTAACTTACCGTTTGAATTTAATATTTATTTGTTTAGAGATTAATCATTTTGCTAAAGGTGACATTCTAATTGTGTATTTATTGCCATTCATTGTCAAGCGTTGGGTGCGTCTGCTTACATCACTAACATGTGGCATCTTGGGAGAGTGCTGCAGGGTTTGTTTACTTTGTTTTAGAGAGAAAAAACCCACACAGATACAGGGAATTGAACCTGGAGCCCCAGCGCTGAGCACCAAACATGCTAATATTGTTTTGATTTTTGAACGATTTGATTCTCTTCATTAATTTATTCATTCATTCATTCATTCATTAATTTCCTTTAGCCTAACCCTATATAAGGTTGCAGGTGGTTCCCACTGCCCAGAGGATGATGTTTTGGGCACCGGGCAGATACACCCAGGACAGGGCGGCAATCGCTGGACACACTCACTCATACAGACGCAAACACACTCTATATGGGGCAATTAAGAGCATTTAGAGCAATATATGGAAACTTTAACACATGTAAAACCTAATTCTCTTAATACAGTTCCTTACCTTTCTTTTTTAATTTGGTGCTACACTTTTTATATAAACACCAAAAATACAGAAAATAATCTCAAATAATAAAAGGACAATAAAGTTTTATTTATTGTACTGTAAGTGAGTGATTCAGTGGATTGCACCGTCACTGCACAGTTAAAAAGGCTCTAAATTCAATGTCCAGAGAGTTTGCATGTTTTCCCTGGGTATGTCCCATCTGAGAACATGCATGTCAGGTATGCTGAAGATATTAAATAAAAAAAATTACTTAATATTATTATTTATAATTTTTTCTAAATAAAGTCACTAACACAACATAATGGCATTGATCTTTATTGTGGACTTGAAACAATTATTGTTTTCATTTCGATTATTTTGTGTTTCAATGAATAATTGATTTAAACAACAGAGGTGGCTGAATAAACCATTCTGTCATTCACGTATTCCTCCACCTTAACTTTAGGGCTGGAGGCACTGATGGAGGCAGAAAAACTCTCTGAAACTGAAGCATCGCCAGAGATATCTGCAGAGACATTGGCACCACCAGAGACTGCAGCACCATCAGAGGTTGAGGCTCCACCAGAAGCAGCGGCACCACCAGAGGCAGCAGCACTACCAGAGGCCCCTCCAGAGGCAGCAACATCTCCAGAGGCTGAGGCTCCACCTGAAGCAGCGGCACCACCAGAAGCAGCGGCCCCACCAGAGGCCCCACCAGAGGCCCCACCAGAGGCAGAGGACACGCTAGATCCCGAAGAACTTATCAAGCTCAATAAACCACTAGATTAAAGGAAAAAAGAGGTTATACTTGTAAAACAGTTTATTCTAAAATTGGTAAATCATTTTAAAATGTGTTTCTTTTGCAGTCTTCTATTAAAACTAGGGACCTTGAACTTTCTGGGCTTTTTTTTTAAATAAAAAACATTTTTTTGTTGACAGCCTGAAAGCACAATTCAAGGATTACAGGGATTTAAGGGAATAAAAACATACTACTGTTTTTATTTTGAGCAACATTACACAACAAATTTACTACAAATCAAGATCATTTTGTTGGTTCAAAAATGATAGTTTATTCTGATTTTGTGGTTTTAGAATCTGTACAAAATATTCCTTAATGTTGCCTTAACTACAAAAGACCATTACACAATTTTGCCAGCGCTGCATTCAAAGTCAAGCATTCATGTTTGTAAAAATACTCAGCTGTTTGAGTATCTAGAATAATGGAATCAAGCTGATAGACAAACCAGGAAAACATTAAGTGGACCACTGTTCAAATATACCATACATGATGGATTAGTATAATAATAATCTAAATCATACCTCCCACTGGTACCAAAGTCCAAAAGTCTTCTGTACTCAGCGATCTCTCGCTCCAGCTTAGTCTTCATGTCCAATAGCATCTGATATTCATGAGACTGGCGCTCAAGATCAGCTCGGAGCTGCAGCAGCTGTTCCTCTAAACTCATCACCTGAAGTAAAGATTTGAAAAATGTAAAACACAAAAAGTTTTCTTAGAGCATCATTGTTAAAGGACATAAGGTTTCATGTGCATGTTAAAGGATGGTTTTTAAATGACAAAAGATAAGGCATGGGGGGGGGGTGGAGAGACAGGGGTTCAAGATCACATGAAGCATTTTAATTAAATGTTTTTGCGTTGCAATTCAATTCATTGTAATAATTAATTTACATTAAATTTCAATCTAAGTACAATTTGCTCTAAACATTTTGTTGAGGTTAAACTGACTGAATGTAAATGTAAAGGGTCGCGGTGGGGTTCCCCATGCCCATCCAGGGGAGCACGTTTTGGGCGCTGGGCAAATACACCCAGGACAGGGCGCCAATTTATCGCTGGGCAATAAATACTGTATTGTATACATAAAATATTCAGCTTCTATGTATTTATTGATTTAGTATAAATACGGCACTGTACTGTATATACTCTACAAATTATAAATCCAGACTTTTATGTATTAGTTCTAAGTATCACAATATTTGTATAATATCCATAACATTTTTCAAGATGACATGCTCATCAGAGCTCACCTGTGTTTGCTGAGCGGACAGCTTAGAAGCATAACGACTCTGAGTTTCGGACAAGACTAATTCCAGAGATGATTTCTGTGATTAGAGGAGACAAGAACATTTCAATAATGCAGTGAGCCAGCAGAGAGCGTGCTTGCAGTAATTGTATTTTAGAGCTAAGTGACGTGTCATCATGTGGAACTCATTTCTCTCCTATATTTTTCAAATACAGCTGTAATCAATAAAGCTGCATGAGAGTAATATATATATATATATATATATATATATATATATATATATATATATTTTATAGAATTTGTCTCACCATGTTTATTGCAGTTTGGAGCTCAATTTCCAGAGACTGAGCTGAGTTCTTCTCTGAAGCAGATTCTTCATTGGGGGTTGCAAATACGTCTGTGTTGGTGGCGAGCTCGAGCTGCAGAGCCTCTGTCTGCAAAATGATAATAATATGAGTAAAATAGACTAAGATTTGGGATTAGACATTAAAATCTAATCATTAAATAATCTTAAATAAACTTAAATTTTGGATGCTCCAGTGTCACACTTATACATAGCAGTTCATACCAATACAATAGGCATGGATAAGATTTATTACATACAATGTAACAGCTCAAGGACTATTACCTGTACACACAACTCACTGCTTTATAGGTATTCTGTATTAGAGCTTATAATTGAATCAATAACTTGGTAATAGATAAACTGGACATGATAAAACACCCCAGTGGGATTTTCCTGCTTGGTTTACAAGCTGCCTGCCATGTGCTGCCTGGTTGAAGTTCAGTCCCTGTCCAGCTTTAAAACTATATCTATGTACAGAGCCAAATAGATGATGAAATAAACCAACAGTTATAATCTGTAGATTTTTTTGTTTTTATTACTGTTAACAATACATTTTGCTTGTAAAACTGTTGTATAAAAGTGAAAACACTCCAATAAAGGTGTTATTATACTGTAAATCACCATGACTGTGTTTTAGGCTTCAGGCTGAGTGCTGATGATAATCATAGTTGTGCCAATGTTTGGTATTACAGCATTTCCTCTAGTGTGACACTGCTTAACTCAAAACCAGTAATAATTATAATAATAATTCAAGCTTATAAAAAGGTTCTACCTTTGCCCTAAACCAGCCCTCAAGTTCTCTTCGATTTTTTGAGGCGACAGTCTCATAGTGGTCACGGATTTCTTCAAGGACTTTATTGAGATCTTGCTGTGGTGCGGCATCAACGGCTACATGAATCTGTCCACTCATCTGAGCGCGTGTGGAAACCATTTCCTACCAACATATAACAGTTCATTTACTGCCTTATAAAATAAGTGTAAATATAAATTGAGATGTCGGGCAGCATGTTGGCTTAGTGGTTAGCACGTTCGCCTCACAGTGCTAGGGATTCCTGGTTCGAATCTCAATCTGGGTGGAGTTTCCATGTTCTCCCTGTGTCCACGTGGGTTTCCTCCGGGTTTTCCGGTTTTGTCCCACAGTCCAAAAACATGGATCAAGTCAATTGAGTGCTTCAAATTGCCCCATGTAGAGTGTGTTTGTGTGCGTTTGTAAGTCGCTTTGGATAAAAGCGTCTGCTAAATGACCAAAATGCAAAATGTAAAATGTGTCTGTGTGAGTGAGTGTGTGCCCAGCGATAGGTTGGCGCCCAGTGCTGGGTTTATCCGCCCAGCGCTCGAGACGTTCTCCCCTGCATGGGCATGGGGAACCCCCCCGCGACCCTAATAGAGGATAAAGTTGAAGACAATGAATGAAAAAAAATTGGGATGTCAAGCATTTCATGTAAATAGTCATTACTTTTGACCAAATAGTAGTTTAATCTAATTTAATGAGTCTGGTCTGAAATGAAAATGTGTAATTACTTCCTCATGACTCTTCTTGAAGAAGATCAGCTCCTCTTTTAGGATCTCCAACTGTTGGCTGAGCTCATTCTTGGTCAGGTTGAGTTCATCATGCACCTTCTTTAATCCTGCAATGTCAGCTTCCACTGACTGACGCCCGGCCAATTCATTCTCATACCTGATCAAAGACATTTCTAAGTTCCTACCCAAAAGACTTGGGATACAAAACATACATCTGTCTAAATATGACACTTACTTTATTCTGAAGTCGTCCGCAGCCAGGTTAGCATTGTCGACTCTGAGGCGGATCATGTTGTTCAAGATGGTTGCATCCTGAATCTGTAGACATAAATACAAACATCCAATCATAAAGATATTTATATAAACTTGTCTTGTCTGACCATCTACTTTGTTAAGTCTCTACTAAAAACACTTAGCTCATCCTTAGATTGTACAGCAAGGCTAAAGCAGGGGTCCTGTAAATGTCACAACATTTTGGAAACGATGGAATTGTATAATCAGTTACAAATCATAATTTTAATACAAATCAGATCATTACAGATCATCATAATAATGCATTATACCAATGTAGTTCTGCAAGGCAGTCAATACGCTAAAAATAAATAAGTGACTACTCTGCCATTAGTCATTTCCAAAAAAAAAAAAAAAAAGGAAACACTTATATGTTACAATTCTAGTAGCTCAGTAATGGCTTGTACTTTACCTGCCCTTGAATGTCACTGATAGAAGTAATGAATTCAGTGTTATCCCTTGATATAGGTGAAACCTTTTTGTCTACAAACTGACGAATCTTCATCTCCAGTTCTGCATTGGCACTCTCCAGAGAACGCACCTTTTCCAAATAGTTAGCCAGACGGTCATTAAGGTTCTGCATAGTGAATTTTTCATTGCCAAGGATGACACCATCTCCACCACCAGCACCTCCAAATCCAGCACCAAAACCTGCACGACCACCAAAACCTGCACCACTACCACTGAACCCTGCACCACTACCACTGAATCCTGCACCACTACCACTGAACCCTGAGCCAAGACCAACACGGAGTCCAGAGCTAAGACCAGCCCCAAAACCAACACCACTAAATCCTGCACTAGCTCCAGATGCCCCAAGGGACATGCCACGTGAGGACTGAGAGGCTTGAGAGATGCGAACTCCAGAGCCACCTGTTCCACTGTAAAGACTTCCAGCTCGCAAGGCGGTAATCTGGCCTCCTCCTCCACCACTAGCCATGGATCTACTTGAAGAGCTAACTACGGATCTACTTGAAGAAGACCCCCTGGATCCTCCCAAAGATGATCCGAGTGATGAAGCGCTGCCACGGATAATGAAGGTGGTAGACATGTTGAAGAAGGCTTTGTTGTCTTACTCTGCAGACTGAAAAAGCATCAGAAATGTCAAGTCTTTTATACCCTCTCTTGACAGCTAAAAAATTAATTAAATTGTTTTGCATGTCTAAAAACTTGGAAATTTTAATGGTTTTGTGCCCACGGTGGAGGGGAGAACTACTGAATTCCCACAGGGTTTACAACACAGAGATGATAGTGATATTATATTTGTTTATGAAATGTATCTACTTCAGTCATACATCAAAGAAAAATGCAAAAATGGGAATTTTGCATATTTGACACAAGTCATAATCTTATATACAACTTCAGTTGCAAAGAAAAGCTTCTGCATTTCTGCAAAACGAGTATTGCTAATAAAAAGTTCAGAAGTCATCTCGAACACGAGTACCAGTTCAAGTTCAGACACAACTTTTTGCTCCACCTATTGTCCATTGTATCAGTTCCACTTACTGTAAAGATGGACTTTGTAGTTCTACAATTACAGACCGTAGTTCATCTGTTTGCGGCTGACAATACATCCATCCATCCATCCATCCATCCATCCATCCATTATCTTCCGCTTTATCCTACACTAGGGTCGCGGGGGGTTCCCCATGCCCATCCAGGGGAGAACATTTCAGACGCTGGGCAGATTCACCCAGAACAGGGTGACAATCTATCGCTGGGCAAACACTAACACACACAGACACGAACAATATGGGGGTAATTTCCATCCATTCCATTATCTTCCGCTTTATCCACTACTAGGATCGCAGGGAGGTTCCCCTTGCCCATTCCCCTTGGGGAGAACGTTTCGGGTGCTGGGCAGATACACCCAGGACAGGTTGCCAATCTATCACTCACACTCACTCATACACTCACAAAAACACTATATGAGGCAATTTGGAGAATTCAATTGACTTGATCCATGTTTTTGGACTGTGGGAGGAAACTGGAGATCCTGGAGGAAACCCACACGGACACGGGGAGAACATGGAAACTTCACCCAGATTGGGATTTGAACCTGGAATCCCTAGTGCTGAGAGGCGAATGTGCTTACCGCTAGCTGACAATACAATTATTTTCTATTATTTATTATTTCGTTATTATAAAATTCAAAAAGCAAATGCTATAAATACAAGAATAGCCAAAACTTTCAAGCGGTGGGGAACAATGGTACGTATTATTTAGGATCAAGAACTACAGAGCAGAAGGTGTAATTCTCTGTTCTGCCTATAAGCCATTGTTGATCCCACAAGCAAGGTCTATAACCCTAAATTGATTTAATGATATCTGTCACTCGGGCATCTGCTAAATGCTGTAAATATAGTGGTTCGAATTCTCTGGTTTCCTCCCACAGTCCAAAAATATGGATTCAAGGTGAATTGGCTGCTCTAAATTGTCCAAATCTAAATTGCCTCTACAGAATGTAACTAAGTGAGTGTGTGTCCAGTACTGGATCGGTGCCCTGTCCTGGATGTGCCCAGCCCCCAAAACATTCTCCCCTGAATGGGCATGGGGAACCCTCCCGTGTCCCTAATAGAGGATAATAGATAAATGAACAATAATAAACAACTCATAATAAAGGACCACCATAATAAAAACTGCTAAATAAATTTACTAAGACAGTTAACTTACCATTTGAATTTAACATTTATTTGTTTAGAGATGAATCATTTTGCTAAAGGTGACATTCTAATTGTGTATTTATTGTCAGATTAACCTCAGGCTTTGGGTGCGTCTACTTACATCACTAACATGTGGCATCCTGGGAGAGTGCTGCAGGGTTTGTTTACTTTGTTTTACCTGTACAATCACACTAACTGGTATTACTTCTAAGTAATGCTAGTTGTATTTTTCTATGTTTAAAAAAAAATAAGAACCCAGAGAAAACCCACGTAGATATGGGGAATCGAACCTGGAGCCCCAGGGCTATGAGGCGAACATGCTAATATTGTTTTAATTTTTGAATGATTTGATTCTCTTCTTTCATTCATTCATTCATTTCCTTCTGCTTAACCCTGTCCTAAGGTTGCAGGGGGTTCCTCCTGCCCAGGGGATGATGTTTCGTGCGCCGGGCAGATACACCCAGGACAGGGCAGCAATCTATCGCTGGACACAATCACTCACACAAACACACTCTATATGGGGCAATTTAGAGCATTCCATTTACCTTGAATCCATGTTTTTTTCTAAGGGAGGAAACCAGACAACCTGGAGGAAACCAACATGGACACGGGGAAACTCCACCCAGGATACCCTGCACTGAGAGGTGAACGTGCTAACCACTAAGCATTCATGCAGCATGGTTTTATTTTCTTGATCGAGAACTCAGGATGTGTATCTATTCATTATCTTCTACTTTATCCTCTATTAGGGTCGTGGTGGGGTTCCCCATGCCCATCCAGGGGAGAATGTCTCGGGCGCTGGGCAGATACCCCTAGGACAGGGCGCCAATCTATTACTCACATAAACACAATATATAGGGCAATTTGGAGAATTCAATGGACTTGATCCATGTTTTTTCAATGGACTTGATCCACTGTGAGAAAAAAATGGATAACCCGGAAGAAACCCAAGCGGACATGGGGAGAACATGGAAAATACCAGAATGTGTATAAAACTGATAAAGATTTAGTTCAAATTTTTGCAAATATGTACAAATTCTAAAGGGTGTTCAAACATTTAAGCACCTCTGTACGAGCAGCAGCTGTGTTGCCAGTTTTTTTTATTTGCAGTTAAGCTTTAGGCCATGGGTGAGGCAGCTTGCATATTAAATGTCACACATCATGTAATTCATGTTCATGTATTTTTTTATTATTCCTCTAAAACCATCTTGATGACACACTGACTTAAAAGCTTAAAACCAAAAGGTTGTATTGACATTTGCTCTTTACTTTGTTTAATTGTGCATTTTAAATACAATGACTAAGTTCCAGTAAGTGAAAGTGTTGGCATATTAGTAAAGCAAGGTAAGGGTTTTAGAAATGTCACTGCTTTTGATCAGATGTTAATCACAAAAATTGCAGGAGATAAACTCAACCTTTGAATCTTAAATACATATGTAAAGACATAAATACATACCCAGAGAATTTTACTGCTCAAATGTTGATCTTTGATGTCTCAGGATCTCAGGAGGCTTAGCTGTGTCAATTCTGTAATGAGAAAATACACCATAGATTATGTACACTGAATGTTAGCTTAGCATAAACAGTATCTTCAAATTTATACGGACCCTGTTGTAGAACCAGGCTACAAAGTGAATTTCCACATTGTGGGACAAATAAAGGTCTATCTTATCTTATTGAACAAAACTTAATAGAAAAACTAATATAGAATATACTTATGTCATAGACAGGGCGGCACGGTGGCTTAGTGGTCAGCACGTTCACCTCTCAGCACTAGGGATTCCCGGTTCGAATCCCAATCTGGGTGGAGTTTCCATGTTCTCCCCGTGTCTGCGTAGGAGTTCTCCGGTTTTCTCCCACAGTCCAAAAACATGGATCAATGTCAATTGAGTTCCCCAAATTGCCCCATATAGAGTGTGTCTGTGTGAGTAAGTGTGTGCCCTGCAATAGATTGGCGCCCTGTCCTGGGTGTATCTGCCCAGCGCCTGCAACGTTCTCCCCTGGATGGACATGGGGAACACCCCTGCGACCCTAATATAGGATAAAAGCTGAAGATAATGGATGTCATAGACAGAACAACTGACCCATTGACCCTCCTAAATGACATTACATTACATTTACATTTAGTCATTTAGCAGACGCTTTTATCCAAAGCGACTTACAAATGAGAACATTACAAGTCAGAAGTTATGAAGATAACCAACTACACTGTAATATTATCAAACCTTATTGTTATTTGATGCTGCGCCTCCCCCCGCCTTTTTTTGTTGTTCCCTATAACTGGTATTTGTTAAAAACATGCGTTTTCAGTAGTTTCTTAAAACTGCCTAGTGACTCTGCCTTACAGACAGAATTGGGAAGATGGTTCCACCATTTTGCAGTGGTGAACACCACAGAGTGAGTACTAGCTCCTCGATGAGGTGGACAATAATCACTGGAGCGAAGTGAACGAGTCGGAGTGTATTTTGAAAATATAGAGTGAAGGTAAGAGGGGCAGATCCAGAAATGCTCCCTGTAGATCAGAGTCAGAGACTTGTACTGAATGCGAGCAGCTACAGGGAGCCAATGGAGAGAGAGGAGTAGTGGAGTCGTATGAGTTCGCTTGGGCTGGTTAAACACAATTCGGGCTGCAGAGTTTTGAGGTTAAATCTTAGACATTTGTTAAATGTCTAGGACTTTGTTGAAGTTGTAACATTGCAAACTTACGCCAGAAGTCTTTGAAAAGCTCTTCCAAACAAGTCATAATCGTTCTGTTTTTTTTTTTCTATCATGCGTTCAAATATTTAGAATGCTCACTAAGGCCTGTAGTGTAAGATGCAGCTCTTGGCCTTGCATGGTCTGACCTTATGGTGTATTTGCTAGAACATCCACTCTAGGATGATTCTCAGCTTTCTTAGATGTTTTTTTTTATTTTATTTTATTAATTTTTTTTTTGAAAGGCATAACGCAATACGGATATTACAAATGACATTTCCTTACACTTTTTGCTTTCTTTTTTTTTTTCAAGTGAAATAGGAAAGACAAAACAGAAAACCCAACTAACAAATACCTCCCCCCACCCGCACACACACACCCGCACACACAAAGGCAGCTATTTTAATGATAAATATAAAAAAAAAAACCTACACTATGTTTTTACAAATATCAGATTCAGTCGATCATCATGCTAAGATTTTTTTAACCAGCAAAATAAAAAAAGGATTCAGTAAGGATTCAGTTTAATTTTCACTATACTTCTAAAAATTGACTTTAGTTCTCAAATAAATAATAACACAATGGAAATTGTCATGTGTTGTTCCATCGAGGTTGAATTTACCCAAGTTTATAACCATCTAGGGATCACATGTTTTTTTTGTTATTTTCTGTTACTAAAAGTATACATTTGAAAAAGGGTGTATTTTCTTTTACACATAATTGCATGCACATGGATGTACTTTACCCTGTTGGTAGCGCTAGAGCACTCAGATAGAGACAATTGCATGTTCCCAGGTTTGATTGGGCAGGCTCTGTAGCCAGTACACAAAACATTGCTGAAATATGAGCTTGCAATCTGATTTTAATTGACTGTAACAATCACTTTCAAACAACTAAAAAAATCTAATGAAATTTGTAAGGTTTGGGCCAAATATCTTCTTCACCAGATGTGATTAAGATTTAAACTGTAGAATGTTTCAAAATGGTTCTGTAAGAGCCAATATGGCAGAAAATCCAATAAAGTGAAAAATAAAATGACTTCTACATTAATTCTTGAGAGTATAAATTATAACAACTATGAAATTGTATTTATTTTTGTACCTTAAATTATTATTATTATCATTATTATTATTATTATTATTCAAAAACCCTCTTAAAGGCTTAATGAAATATATAATTCACAGTATAAATTTGGTGTTTTTACCATGTAAGAATTGCAAAATAATCACAGACACATGTTTTTTAGTAATGCAGTTTCAGCTGTTTTTATTTCTCTCTGATAGCATAGTTTGCAAATCACAGGGTTCTGTGTTTTTGTTACAGCATGAAGACTCAGGGTGCTTATTTGGTGGTGGTTTTGCTTTCAGTGGAGCTGCTGGAGCTCACGACCACACCATCCACCACCTCTTCTGTCACAATCACGACCTTACGGGTAGTGGAGCTTGATGAGGAGGATGTTGTACTAAAAGAAAATAAAAAAAGGAAGAAAATGTAAGTATGAGAAAGTGTCCAGAAAAGCAAAGAAAACATATCAAGGAATATAAATGATATGCAACATATCAAATCAAGGCTAATATTACTTGAATCAACTATAACTTATACAGAACTAATACTAACTGTTTAAGCGTGAGTGATTGAAATTAGCTTTTAGTATATTTAGCTGATTGCCAACCTGACTGTAGTTTCTCCATCCAGCAGTCTTCTGTACTCAGCGATCTCCAACTCCAGTCTGGTCTTGATGTCAAGGAGCATCTGATATTCTTGAGACTGGCGCTCCAGATCAAGACGCAACTGTGCTAGCTGTTCCTCAAGACTTGTCACCTGAGCCTGGTAGCTGATCAGCATTTTGGCGTAGCGATTTTGAGTCTCTGCGAGCGTATGTTCCAGTGATGCTTTCTAAAAAAAAAAAAATCATCACGATTAGAAAGAAACAACATTCACCGACTCTAAGAAATGAATATAGACCGTTAGTAACCTCGCCAAATAAAGTAATAAGTGCTGCAAGATGCCTCATACCATGCTTAATTGTGACTGCAGCTCGATTTCCAGACTCTGCAGTGTACGTTTCACCTCTGTAATTTCAGACCTGGACGTGTTAAGTGTTTCTGTGCTTACAGCAACTTCTTTGTTTAGTTCTTCACTCTACAATAAAAAATATACCAAAAATTAAGCACACTGAGCACTTGCTTAGCAATAAACAGTGAGTGTTATTGTTTTTATATGGACCTTGCTATGGAACCAGGCTTCGAGGTCTTTGCGGTTCTTGGCAGCCACAGATTCGTAGTGCTCACGGATTCCAGCCAAGATGGCATTCAGGTCTTGCTGTGGTGCAGCGTCAACCTCCACATTCACCTGTCCACCCATCTGAGTGCGCGCCAGCAGCAGCTCCTAAGAAATGCAAACATGTGAGTTAACACTTTGGTCACTTTTAAACTGTGTAAGACACTATCTGCCAAACAAGAGATCAGGTTAAGCTACATCACAGCATACCTCCTCATGGTTCTTCTTCAGGAAAATCAACTCGTCTTTCAGACCCTCGATCTGCATCTCCAAATCAGATCTTGCCAACGTCAGGTCATCCAGAACTTTCCTCAGCCCACCAATGTCGGCCTCTACAGACTGCCGCATGCTCAGCTCGTTCTCAAACCTAAGAACATCATAGAGAATTATACGTTGGTGACAGGTCTTAATCTTCGACATGGAGTAGATTAGGTCAACTGAGACCTTCAGAAATCAGAAAACAGCTATACTAGTATTTACTGGTTGCAAATGTAGCCACATCACTACATTAAAAAACAATTTTTTTTATAGATGAATGATTTTTGGCATTGGTTTAATGACATGGCACAACACTTACTTCACTCTGAAGTCATCAGCAGCAAGCTTTGCATTGTCAATGCTCAGATACAGTCCACCATTGACAGCAATGGCACCTTGAATCTGCATAAGAAAAAAAAACAATGATGATGATTCAAAAAATATATTCTGTTTAGGTACAATTTAAGGGTGTGGTGCTGAGTTGTTACCCATTATTCAGGGTTTTTTCTGCATTGTGCAGAAAAGTCGGTATCAGATAAAAGAGTGAAACCTGAGACGGGCGTGGCCAAGAGAAAGGCCAAATGTCATTTAGCCACAGCTTTAGGGTAAATGGGTGTAGGACTTAAGGGTTTTAGAGCTAACATTGTGAACAGAAGCAGAGTGGTTAAACTGGTGCCAGCTTCACATCATTAATGCGTTCATCCACAATATCCTTTCATGCTGCTGACATGTTCTGACACGAATTTCAATGAGCAAAAATAATTTGCCCTTTGAAATGCAACGGATGAAGTAACATGAATTGAATTTTGGTAAACCACAATGCTGTTGTTTCTACCCCTAAAAGCAGATGATCAAACAAAGGCTGAAAGAGTAAATATGTGGCCAGGTCTTTATTTAAGTTCCTGCTTTAACAGCTTTAAATGCCTGTAGGGCGGGGTTTTGATAATCTGTTTAATCAGTAGGGGTTAAGTGAGGAAGTGGAACTCTATCCTGAAGAATAGGTACTGAATGAATGCAAATCAATTACCTGTCTAGTGAGGACAGTGTAGTCAGCAGTGTAGTCAGCTTATTTATTAATTAAAACCATTTGATTAATGATGACTGCCTTTTTTAACATAAGTAGTAAGGAAGTAAGAAACCATCTTAACTTAGAAAATATATGCCAGGTAAGACAGTGAGCTGCAAATGCTTGCAAATGCAGTTTTGTGGTGCATATCCAGGCCTTAACAGAAATATGGCTGCGATAAGCAGGTAGGGCTCAACTTTAGTAAAAATATACAATAAGCAACTAAAGGATCTAGATTTAGGTATTGCGGCATAACAAAATATGTCAAAGGCAAATAGCAAGGTTCATACCTTATTCTGGAGTTCGCTGATGGTGACGTAATAGGCAGAGTAGTCACGGGCTTTGGGTGAGCTCTTGCCATCAAGGTACTGGCGGATCTTCAGCTCCAGCTCAGCATTGGCCTTCTCCAGTGAGCGAACCTTCTCCAGGTAG
Organism: Corydoras maculifer; assembly: GCA_019802435.1. Taxonomy (NCBI): domain Eukaryota; kingdom Metazoa; phylum Chordata; class Actinopteri; order Siluriformes; family Callichthyidae; genus Corydoras; species Corydoras maculifer. Next base: position 677,049 of record JAFMOD010000389.1, read on the forward strand.
GAGGCCAAACGCTCATTCAGGTTTTGCATTGTGAGCTTTTCGTTGGCAGAGACATCAACGGCATCGGAAAGGTTGAAGCCTCCTCCGCTTGCACTTCCAACCGTGGATGCCCTGGAGATGCGGACCCCATGTCCTCCAGCACCTCCATAAACACTGCCAGAAGAACGGCCACCACCGTAGAGCAGGGAGGACCCTGATCTCATGGAGCCGGCTGAGGCAATGCCACGGGAGGATGAAACGATGCTGAGATTGGAGTAGGACATGGTGAATTCCTCTGCTCAAGCTGGAGGTGAATGAGTGGAGAGATCTGCAAGCAGTCCTTTTAAGCCCCGCGGGAGAAGAGGTGGGGGGTTTGATGGGCAGACCTTATGGAACATACCTCCCTCAGGGCAAGAACGCCCAAACCTGACAAACCTGTAATAAAGAAAGAAGTCCAGTGAGGGACTGGAAGAGCCACCAGAAGAATTCAGATTGCCACACAGAAATATGCCTCAGGCTGATGAGGGGATTGTGAAATCAATACAAAAGTCACTCTGGAGTTAAAAAGCATTGTGTGCAACTCTTTGATATTCAGTATTATTTTAGCAGAGAGTTTTAGTTTGTGCTGGCATTTAATTATTTAATGAGTTTAGTTATTGCAGCCAGAAGGAAAATGTCTATTTGCCACAAATACAAAATGTCAAGGTCACTTGCTGATGCATGGTTCGGACAAATTTACTGTAAACATCTATTATATGGAAACCATGAAACAGCAAACACAGAGGACCTGAAGATTAAACAACATTCAGGAAATTACACGATTTCACATGGGAGAGTCGCTTGAACAAAAGACATCTAGACAAAAAAAGAAAACCTGCATTGTAGTACACAGACTCATTTTCTTATTATTCACATCGAGTGACTCAGATAAATCAATAGAGCAACGGATTCAAAAAGACTGTGACACCTTTGTAAACTCTAAAGACACAAAATTGGTTATTGGTGTAGGTTGAACATGTACAAATCCCTACATAAACTACTTATATGAATCCCGAAACCAGTGTTTTATAATGATAAAAAAACAATAAAGGTAAAAAAAAACTATACAAGAGTACGATTGTACTAAATAAATGTGATCTGGGTTGCACTGTTGCAGCTCGTAAAGCCTTATAACATCACACAAGTCTTATATATAAGAATAGAACTAAACTTTTTATTTAATATTGTACAACAGTCAATGCATAGTGTCTATTCTGGTGCAGTTTGACATTTTTAGCCTCAGGCGATGAAACTCTTCATTAATAATCCTTCTGTAAACATTACACTAAGTAATTAAATAACTAATGTTCTAAATATGCGAGAGGATAGAGAAAGAGTTTTATTTTTTTAAGGTGTTGCTGAAACATTTATTAAACTGCTTTGTGTGGGAACCAGCCATAGAATTAAACTATAACTTATATTAGCATGTAAATATTTGCAGATACTAATTATGCATCTGTTCTTAGCGATAGATTGGCGCCCTGTCCTGGGTGTATCTGCCCAGAGGCCGAGACATTCTCCCCTGGATGGGCATGGGGAACCCCCCGTGACCCTAATAGAGGATAAAGCAGAAGATAATGGATGGATAATTATGCAACTGCATATAGCAGAGTGTTTGTACATTTTGCTTTACACATAAACCAGGTGTTTATAGCCGATTAAACTGTAAGCCTTGGGAATTTTAACCTGTGATTTTTTTAGCGTAACCAAAATAAACACTTCATTAGATTGATATTCTATACATTATTAAATTCTCAATGTCTTAATACTGGTCCTGCAGAAGCAGCTCATGTGAAAGTTGACCATGTGGCCCTGCTCTGTTGCAACAAAACTACACCTTAGGAGCTTAGGAGATACCAAGCATGTTTAACATTTTATGAGTCAGATGTAGTACATGCTTGAGGATCTTTAAACACTCATTATTCAATTTGAAGCATTTTGTTTTTTCAGAGTTATTCGGTTGCGTCACTGAGAATTATTTATAGTGAAGTAGCTACTGCAAAAATATCTAGAGGATAAAGAAAGCATTATTATTATCTGGATGCTCATGTTTTCTATTTAACATAGACATTTTTTAAATTTTATTTGATGCAATGTAAAAATCTTTTGCAGGTGTCAAAAACATAGCGATGTTTCCATGGAATCACATGGATGATCAAATTACATGTTGTCGACTCAGGTAAGATTTACAGATCTAACAGATACAAAGACACAAATACTACTTATCTTAGTCATATAAAGATATACATGTAAAATAAACATGAAAATCATTTAGTAGATGTAAAAAAAACTGTTATGGAGCAGTGTAACAACTCAGAATATAAGACAACTTTAGAATGTGAAGTTAAAAATGTTCACATACTACTTATAAAAGTCTATTCTTCTGGTATTGTTAACAAAATGCAAGTTTCTTAAAAATCCTCAGTGGGTAGATGAGCTTCATGTGTTAAGGTGTGTCTGATTTTTATTAATCACAAGGGTGTGAACAGCAGATCTATGTCAGATAACAAGATAAGAATCAGTGATTATACCTACAGCTTCTGCGGAATTCCATCATGTTTAACATGATCTACGAGTTCAGACTTATCTTCTGTCTTCACTTCACTTCTGTACTTTGAAGCTTTCTTTGCTTCTGTAACTCAGAGGAGCATTTTAAAACTAATCTCATTAAGGGTCTAACAAAATTTGATTTATTGCAAAAGTGGGAGTTTTGGAACAATTCAAATAGATTGTCATGCAAATTCCCAACAAATAGAGGACCAATGAGTGTACTGTGATTGAACCAGGAATATGAGTATGTTGGGCACAGATTGTTAGTCATATAAACAACAGCTCTTGGCATTAATAAAAGATACAATCACATACACACACACACACACAAACCTCCTACATTACATAATATTATGATGCCATAATGGCTTAGTGGTGGCTTAGTGGTTAGCATGTTCTCCTCTCAGCACTAGGGATTCCCGGTTCGAATCCCCATCTGGGTGGAGTTTCCATGTTCTCCCTGTGTCTGCGTGGGTTTCCTCCGGGTTCTCCGGTTTCCTCCCACAGTCCAAAAACATGGATCAAGTCAATTGAGTTCTCCAAATTGCCCCATATAGAGTGTTTGTGTGAGTTAGTGTGTGTCCAGTGATAGATTGGCGCCCTGTCCTGGGTGTATCTGCTCAGTACCCGAAACGTTCTCCCCTGGATGGGCATGGGGAACCCCCCCACGACCGTAATAGAGCATAAAGCAGAAGATAATGGATGATGGATGATGCCATAACCACTCTAAGGAGTTTTGCTATAGCAGGTGTCTTCCTTCTTACGTCTCTTCTGTGTTCCCATTACTGGTGTGAATAAAAAAGTGCTTTAAGGTATTTAGCTCAAAGGCTTCTCAGTCAGCAATTCCACTGCCAATAGTTTAATATAAAGTAACATATTTAATCTGTTGAATATGTTTGTTTAAAACGGCTGCATTCACTTTCCCTGGATCAGGTTGCGCCAAACCTTGCAAATGTTTTTCACTTTTCTTAAAATTTATATTTCTACTTAGTTTTTTTAATATCAGATAATGCTTTCTCTTGCCACACCTCTGGGATGGGGTATCGTTTTTATAACTAAACATTTAAATATCTGCTTTGATTAGTCTTAAAGGATAAGAATTAATCAGTGTCATGTTTCATTTTGACAGAAGGTGCCACATTTGGTGGAGGTGTTCCCCTATAGTGAACTTTGTTCCTGAGCCAAAAAGCTTTGATGGGAAGGTAATTATGTGCACATTGACAGTACTGCAGAAATTCCATCGAGAGTTGCAAGAGCAGGCTTGCTTTGTGGCCTTCTTACTTTTTACCTGCTTCAACATGCATGGCTTTTTCCAAGAATTAATGTGTTTCTTTTGAAAACCAAATTCATTTTACAACAGTACAGCAATTATGACATCATGACTCGAGGATCTTTCTTCTTTAGTGACAGGTTTTAATGAACAACTCCATGTTAAACTAATGATTTATAACTTAAATGCTTTATATTGTACGCTTTAATGCTTCACCATTCTATCACTGCTCTGTCGCTAACAAGTGCATGCTCGCTTTATGCGTCTATGACAGTAAATTCACAAAATTCATTTACATTATAATATTTGTATGAGAATTTTTTTTATTATCGTTTTAAGAGGGTTTTAGGCCTATCCCAGAACTCTAAATGCAGTTTTAAAAATTATCAAATTCACATATGATTAAGGGGAAACATACAAAACTCTGACTATATATATTGTTCTGTCTCTCTCATGTGAAATCTAAGTGTAAATATAAATACATAGTAACCAAGTACCATAAGCTTAAATTACTAAAAGGGCTAAATGCAGGGGTGGAACCCTTAAAAGATTACCAGCACATCACCAAGCAAATAAATAGGTGAACGCAAAACATAAAGAAAGTAATATTTAAGAAAGAAATATAAAAGATTAGTTTCCCCAAAGAATCTAAGAGGAATAAATAATAGAGGGATGCTTTAAGGAGGAGATGAGTATGAAAAAGTAATAATCAAATTGTTGAGGGAATTTGCCCCACAAGAAGCATTGCATTGCATTTTGAGTTTACTCTTTTCTTAACCCCTCCTCATAACACACATTCACATCCATAATTTCCACAGAAAAAAAACATAACTTCCACAGAAAACCCACGCTTTTCACTCAAATTATATTTTAATATCTACATTATGTTTACTCCCATGGCATGGGAACTCCCCCCCCCCATGCGAACGTAGTAGAAGATAAAGCAGAAGATAATGGATAGATAGATGGATGTTTACTCCTATTCTGAATTATAAAACCTTATTAGGTAAATGGAACAACTAGGAAGGGCAGCAAACTACAATACGCTTCCTGCAAAGCCACCTTTAAGAGAAGAATACTCTCACCCCTTATGCACACCCAAGCTGACAGACAACTTTGAATGGCAAGCTGCTCTTTAAGTAATACCGAACATTCCTGACAGTATGACCAGTTTGGGTTCTAATCTTTGTCGTTGTTCTCTTTTGTTGTTCTTGGTTCTTTGAAAAGGAATAAAAATGTGATCTATTTTCACATTTCTGCAGTGTAGCACGCACATGTACATACACTGAGTGAAGTGTGCGGAGCAGTGTAGAACCCTGTACACAGCAGCCGGTGAGAATTGGGGTTGGGTACCTTGGGGACCTTCAGGATCCTTAACCACAAGCTTACGACTGAAAAAAAATATTATTTAAATGCATAATCCTAAGCTATCCCAAGAACAAACAGTAGAAGATCATACTACTGTTGCTCTGCAAAACGTTAAAATTTACTTGATTATTTTTCTTATTTTTTTATTTATTAAGTACTAGTTTTCATCAATTGGTCCCAAAATGCTGAAATCTATGTCCACAAACTTTATTTCGTTAAAATGGCTTTAAACTAAAGAGTAAATTTCGATGCATGAAGGACATTTTAGTTCACTTGGTCCATGTGGTAAGTGTTTAAGAAAGAGGTTTTCCTGTTCCAACATGACTTTGCCTCAATACTCAATCCAAATATGTT
>JAFMOD010000389.1:695233-731612 GCA_019802435.1 Corydoras maculifer
AATATATTTTTTAAATGTAATACTAATATGTAAATATATACTTTACGAAATATTCAATTTAATGCAATTATACTTTTATGAAAGTGATCAGTGTAAGTTTATCAGACAGCAGTGAGGCTTGCAAGGTTGAACGAGAAGCAGCACTAAAAAACAATGTTGCAAAACCATTAGTTTGTTTATAAACATTTACCTTTTAACCAGATCAGGATATTAGGTGCTAATAAAGAGAAAGTCATAGAAAACCCGAAACATGTCGTCTGTCCATCATTTGCATTGAATAACAATTTATCCATGGCACGGTGGCTTAGTGGTTAGCACGTTCGCCTCTCAGCGCTAGGGATTCCCGGTTCGAATCCCCATCTGGGTGGAGTTTCCATGTTCTCCCCGTGTCTGCGTGGGTTTCCTCCGGGTTCTCCAGTTCCCTCCCACAGTCCAAAAACATGGATCAAGTAAATTGAATTCTCAAAATTGCCCCATATAGAGTGTGTCTGTGTGAGTGAGTGTATGCCCAGCGATGGATTGGCGCCCTGTCCCTGGTGTATCTGCCCAGCGCCCGAGACGGTCTCCCCTGGATGGGCATGGGGAACCCCACCGCGACCCTAATAGAGGATAAGCGGGAGATAATGAATGAATGAATGAACAATTTATCCAATTACATCAAAACTAATTAAATATATCAGGACACAATCCTCAGTATGTCTCTGTTAAATTAAAATTCAGATTCAGATCAAAAATAGTCTGATGCCAGTAAAACCAGTTAACAACAAGACTGATAATGTTAAATCAAAAATTACACACTATATCCTAATTTAGATGTAATGCTCATCAATATTTTTAAAAAAAACTTGTGATTCCATCTTTGTCTGATTCCTTAAAAAATTTAAGGAAACTTTAAAAGTTTACTATTCTATTTTACTAACTTTACTAATAATTATGGCAATAATTTAGGATTCTGATTTGATCAGTGTATCATTAACTTAATGGATTTTCAATATAATTTCATCCACTGCTAAATATAGAAAATGATAGCATGTTTTTTCAGTCTGCCATTTTTGTTATTTAAGTCGCAAGTTAGTAAAATTAATAAACCATAGTCCTGGTAAAGAAATCATGCACTGTGTAAAACTAAAAAATAATGGTCAATAATTTATTTTCCTTAATGAGTGAATAAAAGTAAAAAAAATGCACTGATTCATTTCAATTATAGTTTTTGGTTTGGTTTGGTTGCACATTTTGAAGTGTAATTCACTTCACTTGGTTATATAACATTCTGTTAACAAATTTAGCACCCTCAGCTTGCTGCCGCATGCATGCAACATGATACTCACCTCCTGTGGGAACAGTGCTGGCAAACTGCTAACATGAAAGTTCCTCTGGGCTAAATTCCAATGGAAAAAAAGAAATTGATTTTGCACTATATAATAGCAACATATTAAACATACAGACACACTTTAATATAAGTGTACATAAGTGTAATATAAGTTTGGTTTCCATACACATTTGGGGCAATTTGAGATAGGGGTGTTTTTATAGGTGGGGTAATCAGCCAATTCACTATTGTTTTTGGACTGTGGGAGGAAACAGCAGAACCTGGAGGAAACCTTCGCAGATACAGAAATAACATGGAAACTCCACATAGTTTGGGATTCGAACCTGAATCCCCAGTGCTGAGAGGCAAACTAAGCCACTCTGCCTGCCCTATAATGGCAATGTTACACTCGCCTACCTAGAGATTAAAGCAGCTGCGCATAGGAAGCGCAGAGCCGTCGCGCTCTAACGCGCTGAAGGGAGCCAGGCACGCAGGTAGCAGGGAAATGGAATTTATTAAAGGTGTAGAGACACCACAAAACACAGGTACCGACGAGTGAACATAAACTAAACCACGAAGTGCACCGAGGACAGGAAAAGAAGGAAATAAATACAAATGAAAACCAATCACGTGCACAACACAACCAATGAACAGAAACTAAATAACATTAATTAAAGTAAATTAACAAACATGAAACGGGTGCCCTAGGCACCCGTTACAGGCAATGTATAACACTATTAATATAAATTTGGTTATGTAGGAATATATGATGTCTGCTTACTTTAACCATTCTGTATTTTTGCTGTACATTGTAATTTAAAGCAGCTGTTGATTATTTTTATATAGAATATTTATCCATCCATCCATCCATTATCTTCCGCTTTATCCTATATTAGGGTTGCGGGGGTGTGTGGGGGGGTTCCCCATGCTCATCCAGGGGAGAAAGTTTTGGACGCTGGGCAGATACACCCAGGACAGGGTGCCAATCTATCGCTGGGCACACACACAAACACACTCTATATGGGGCAATTTGGAGAACTCAATTGACTTTATCCATGTCTTTGGACTGTGGGAGAAAAACGGAGAACCCGGAGGAAACCCACGCGGACACGAGGAGAATATGGAAACTCCACCCAGATGGGGATTTGAACCGGGAATCCCTAGCACCGCGAGGAGAACATGCTAACCACTAAGCCACCCTGCCTGCCTTATAATGGCAATGTATAAAACTATAAATATAAATTTGGTTATGTAGGAATATATGATCTCTGCTTACTTTAACCATTCTGTATTTTTGCAATACATTGAAATTTAAAGCAGCTGTTAATTATTTTTTATATAGAATATTTATCCATCCATCCAACCATCCATCCATCCATCCATCCATCCATCATCTTCCGCTTTATCCTATATTAGCGTTGCGGGGGGGGGGGGGGGGTTCTCCGGTTTTCTTCCCACAGTCCAAAAACATGGATCAAGTCAATTGAATTCTCCAAATTGCCCCATATAGAGTGTGTGTGTGTGAGTGAGTGTGTGCCCGGTGATAGATTGGCACCCTGTCCTGGGTGTATCTGCCCAGCACCCGAAACGTTCTCCCCTGGATGGGCATGGGGAACCCCACCATGACCCTAATATCGGATAAAGCAGGAGATAATGAATGAATGAATAATTCACTTCTCACTCATCCAATCCACTTGATGGTGGTATTCAAAAACAACACAGAAACATGTATGTTCATTTGAAATCTTTATTGCTTTTTTGCTTTGCTCAGTGTTGGGTTTGCAATCAGATGCTTTTCTTCTTTAAAGACTTCTTACAGTTTCTGAGTAATAGACTGGGAAGAAGAGCTGACAACTTTACCATCCACTACTTCCTCCACCACTGTCACCACCTTGCGCTTGGTGGAACTGGAAGAACTCCTGAAGAACAAAAGCCATGTTAGTCTCGGAACTTTATCAATTCAACTTTATATTGAACCAAAACCTATTAACTTTCTTCTATTTATACTAGCCCATGCAACACAGCTATGTTGACTGACCCGCTAGCTTCTCCATCCAGCAGTCTTCTGTATTCTGCAATTTCCAATTCCAGTCTGGTTTTGATGTCTAGGAGCATCTGGTATTCCTGAGACTGCCGCTCAAGATCAGCACGGAGTTGCACCAGCTGCTCCTCCAGGTTTAATACCTGTTTCTGGTAGCCAGCTAACATGGCTGCGTAGCGTGCCTGCGTGTCTGCTAGCTGGTGTTCCAGTGATGATTTCTGTTTGCAAATACAGAAACAAGTTTGGTCTATGTATATAAAACATAATGCATTAAAAGTCATTTAAATACATGAACAACATTCTTATAATTCTGTACCATGCTGAGTTGGGATTGTAGCTCGATTTCAAGGCCTTGTAACGTTCGCTTAATTTCTGTAATTTCTGATTTACTGGTCTGAACTGCTTCTGTGCTGGCGGCGACTTCTTTGTTGAGTTCTTCACTCTGTGAAATAGAATGTTTGCACCAGTAAGACCTAGTCACAAACTAATAATGTTACCTTTAAATGACTCTAAAAATCACTACATGGTGTTACCTTGGTGTTGAACCAGGCCTCGAGATCCCTGCGGTTTTTAGCGGCGACTGCTTCATACTGTTCACGAATTTCAGCCAAGATTTTGTTCAGATCTTCCTGTGGCTTGGCGTCGACTTCTACGTGAACCTGTCCGCTCATCTGGGTACGTGCAGCAAGAAGGTCCTGCAGACAAGAAACAGGAATGAGATAACTATACAACTGCTACCTGCGAGTTAAATCTTTTACATCATAACATCATTATTTTATTACACACCTCTTCATGGTTCTTCTTAAGGAAGACCAGCTCTTCTTTCAGACTCTCAATCTGCATCTCAAGGTCGGATCTTGCCAACGTCAGCTCGTCCAGGACTCTCCTCAATCCTGCAATATCGGCCTCCACTGACTGTCGCATTGTCAGCTCGTTCTCATACCTATAAGGAATGTAAAAGTTCAAAATGTTATATGCTACTTGTTAGTTGTTAAAAGAAAACTTTCATTTAAAGTCCTAGTGGAGTTATCTGTCTTTGCAGGCAATGCTAGCTAGATATGCCAGACCACTTAAATGTTCCTGATTTTTAAAAAGAACTTACTTGACTCTGAAGTCATCAGCAGCGAGCTTGGCATTGTCGATGCTGAGGTAAATGCCACCGTTGACACGTGTTGCATCCTGGATCTAGAATGTTTATAAATGTGAGAAAAGAATTAATGAAGAACAGCTCATCAGTGTCTCTGGTGTAACTGAAACCTACTTACAGTGTGTGTGTGTGTGTAAGAGAGAGAGAGAGTCACGCTGAAGGAAAAACCTTTGTGCTGTTTTGTACACTTATAAATAGTGGGTGGGGTACTGGGTGTGTGTTCATGCTGTAAGGTACTGTATTAGCCCAATACAAAAAAGGATAAAGCTAATTCATGACCGTAATCCACTACTTAATATATATAACAACAAGTCAAAAAGACTTTAGACCAAGTAATAATAAGTAATGATGTTTTACAGTTATGGTTGTGAAATATTTTATTTATGTAATATTTATAAAATAAATACTTCATTTTCTGTAAAGCCTGTTATCATGTGTAGTAACAACAGAGCAGTTAGTATTAAAAGTTGATAGTATTAATATGCATAGTGATATAGTTTAATTTTTTACATTTGCTTAGTGTGAGCCATATGGAGTGGTACCCCCACCTATCACCTAAACCCACCTTTATATTAATATTGGACCAATTATTAAACTGAGGTACCTACTTTGGTTAATAAGAACGTGTTGAGCTGCTTTAAAATTGAGAAGTAATTTATAAATGATGGAGGAGTGTATTGATAAATTTGTGGGGGGTTTAGTTTGATAAACTCTGTACAAACTATTGGGCAATTTCAGGGTTCATTTTGATTTAGTGTGGTTAACCTGAACAAATCTAAATCGGTCACTAAATTGGTAGGAAAAGGCTTTAGAAAAGTTTGTAGAAAGAAATAGGAGTCCTAACAATTATATACATGGCATAGAACAATAGTGTGAAACACATTAATCAGAAAATACTGAGTTAATAATAATGAAGATGCTCATCATTCTACTTTCAGATGAAATAAGAACTATCTAACTTCAACTAACTTAGTAAAAAAATATATAACAATGTGGCTTAGATATAAATCATCTGTAACCTCAGCTCACTGAGATAGGCTGTAGGCTAAACATATGGAAGGAAGATGGTTAAGTGTGCAAGATAGGCCCTACCTTGCCCTGGAGTTCGGCGATGGTCACGAAGTATGCACTGTAGTCACGGGTTGAGGGTGATGTCTTGTTCTCAAGGAACTGGCGAATCTTCAGCTCAAGGTCAGCATTGGCCTTTTCCAGAGTTCGCACCTTCTCCAGGTAGGATGCAAGACGCTCGTTCAGATTTTGCATCGTCAGCTTCTCATTGGCTGAGACGTCAATGGAATCAGACAGTGCAAAACCACCTCCAGCACCCCCTCCGAAGCCACCTCCAGCACCCCCTCCGAAGCCACCGCCTGCTCCCCCGCCGAAGCCATAGCCACCACCGAAGCCACCGCCACCACCGAAGCCACCGCCGCCAGAGGAGCCAAGGAGTGCTGGGCCGCTAGAGATGCGCACATAGCCACCTGATCCGTGCACACTTGAGGCTCTACCACCACCACCTATGCGCCCACCGCCTGACATGCGCATGGAACCGCCTGATCCACCAATCATGGAGCCACCTGATGCAAAGCTCTGCCTATATGCCATGATGATGGAGGAAGAAAGATCGAGTTGGAGTGGAACCCAAGTGTGGATGAGTGAGTAAAGAGATGCTAACAAGGGCCTTTTTATTGAAGATGGAGAGAGGGAGTGGAGAAAAGTGAAGAGAGAGAGGGAGGGGTAGGATTAAATAACATTGTGAAGAGGATTTGACCTACACCCACTCCTCAAGGCAAATGAACACAATGTACACAGATACACACTTTCTCTCAGTTCCACACATACAAACACACAGACACACACACCCAAACACACAATTTCAAGGTTGTACACATAGCAATGTCTGTTCCATCAAGTGATAGATGTTTTAAAATATGTGACATAGCTCCGTGAAGGCTGCAGAGCCACACCCAGTGAAGACTTGGGGAAAACATCAGTTTCAAATGTTCACCACACACTTTGCACACAGACACACACTTAACCGTATCCATAGAGATAGAGAGAAAACAGTTTATAAAACTATCCATATTTTTTTGCATGCCAGTGGAGTCCTGACATATGTTCATGGACTTGTGAAGGGGCACAGTATTGCTGGAGGTATAGATCTGCATATTTATGCTGCCCTATTAACAAAGCATGATAAACTAAATACTTGTTTTCTAAAATTATATAGTGTATAAGACTGTTTCAATATTCAATATGCAATTATAAAATGCTTAAAACTCATTAAAAAAATTAAAATGATTAGCAAAGGGCTACAGAAGCTATTTTAGTGCATAGTGCATAATGTTATTGTTATCTAATAATGTGCTTAGTATATATACTTTTTAATAAATTACTGAGTTTATATCCGTATACATATCTAATTTATATATAATTTAAGTGCCTGCTAACAAGATGGGGCAGTGAGTAGTGTTGTTGTCTTACATCTAGAAGTTTCTGTTTCAAGATTTTATTTTAATCTTTAATCTAATCTGGCAGGCCACATCTCATCTTTTCATGTGGAGTTTGTAGGTTTTCCCCAAGCCCAAATTGTTTTTTGACAGGAGATGCAGGAGAATATATGTGAATTTGTGTTACTGTATTTGTATGTCTCTTTTGCAATAAATTGGCAACTAGACTATCCCTATTTTTGGCCCAGTGAGAGCTGAGATTGGCTCCAGCACGCTCTGTGACTAATTAAGATAAGCGGCTTAAAGAATGAATAAAGGATAAAAAAAAAGTTAATACCTGAAAAATAAAACCTGCACAAACAAGCAGAGGCATGCACATTTACACATGCAGCCGGAGCCACACCCTGTGAATCTTTTTTAACATTTTTTAAAATTACATTACAAACGTTATTTAAAAAAAAATGTAAAGAAATTTTGTTCACAGACACACAGTACAGTTTGCATATTCCATGTAAGTATAAACACTTAAATTTTTCTTTATTCAGAAATAAATGACTGATTAATGCTACTACAAACACACAATTAAAGAGAAAATACATGATAAAGTAATGTACAAATATTATTTATACTATACAGAGACAGGTATTTTATACTCAGTATAATTATTAATAAGTATCAGTGAAGCCAGTGATGATGCATAGATACAAAGTAATAAATCATTTAATTTAAGTGTCAAGCCAATTTAAGACATTACATGTTAGATTAAAAACATACATGCGGTCCACATACGTACTTTTACTTTTGTTTAATTTAGTGTTTTTTAAAGGATTTGGATGCACAACTGTTTAAGGATAGAAGATGGGAGTCTCTAGTTAAAGTAAAAGTCACCACAAGATGTTGTGCATCATTCAGTATTCCTTCTTATGCCTATATTTGTACATTTTTTATCATAAAAATTATTCAATTATTATTAAATATTATAAAAACTTGTGTGGAAGGTCATGCTCTTCTGCATAGGGTTCCACTAAAAATGTAAATTCAAGAAGATATGGGTGCATGCTTGTGTGTCTTCACTTTAACAGACTAGGACCTTCTTAGTACTTTTTGTTGCCTTTAACTTAGTTAGCAACAAGCACATATCGTGCCACCAAATATGAGTCATAAAAATGATCTGAATGCATAAATTATGTCAAGAAAATTTGATATAAACCCTGTGCACGATTGTGAACATTATTATAATTCTCCATCAAATATCCCTTAAAATATTTCAAACATATTTAAATTTAAATCACTTTGGATTTAATTTGGTTTGAGATTTAATTGACATGTTGTTAGTGTTTAGGGGTTTTACTCTATAAAATATATTTTCTGTTGCAGGGAAAAAAAAGTGTGATAGCTTAATTATGTGAGAATGAAATATGAGCAGAAGCTCTTGTACTCTCACTGAAGAATCTCAGTGCCCAAGGTGAAATATCAGCTTGTTCCGACGTCTATCCTCACTTCGTGCCCTTTCATGTTTTTGTTGGACGTGTTCTGACTTTGCTACATAGTTCTTGGCTTACTCACTCTCAATACGGTTGCAGCTTTATCACTTTATCAGAACCATGTCTTTTTTAATGAAACATTGATTGATTGATTACAGCTCAATTTCTATATGTTAAATATAGATTTGAGGTTTTATATTATTAAGGTAAAAGTTAAACTGTTCTGGAAAGTTTTACAATTAAGTAAATAAGATTTCACAGGTTGACCATGTTACAGAAGCTTTAATAAATAGAATAAACTTGAATGGCACCGGATGCAGGAAATGTAACTTTATATCTTATCCAGCTTAATATTTGTTCCCTCAAGTGCAAACATATTCTTTAGGTTCACTGTGATGTAACCTAACACCGATGCACTGCATATTAGTTCCTAAGGCCTTAAATTAATGTTATTATTAAATTCATCTTCTAGATAATTTATTATAACTTCAAATAGGGGCTGCATGCCAGCTTAACGCTAAGCACGATTGCCTCTCAGCACTGTGAATACAGGTTCAAATCCCAATCTGGGTGGAGTTTTCATGTTCTCCCTGTGTTGGCGTGGGTTTCCTCCCACAGTCCAAAAACATGGATTCAATGTCAATTGGCTGTTCTAAATTGCCCCTATGTAGTGTCTGTGTCTGTGTGTGTGTGTGTGTGTGTCTGTGAGTGAGTGTGTGCCCAGTGAAGGATTGGGGCCCTGTCCAGTGTGTATCTATAAATAAATAACTTGAACTTATCTGCTGAGAGGCCAAAACGTTTTCCAGTGGATGGGCATGGGGAACCCCCACGCAACCCTAGAATAGGATTAAGCGCAAGATAACAATCGAAGGATGGAACTTTAAATTGATCTAGTACAGCTTTTTAGTGTAAGTCAATATGTGAATATGAGTAAATCACGAGAGTAACAACTTTTATATTGAGCAATATTTATGAGTCATTAAACAAGTAGTAATCCTTTTAACAGAGTCTAGTCATCAAGCAAAATTCAGAGGAGGTTCCCCATGCCCATCCAGGAGAGAACGTTTTGGGCGCTAGGCAGATACACCCAGGACAGGGCGCCAATCTATCGCTGGGCACACTCACTCACACAGACACACAGACACACACACACACACACACACACACACACACACACACACTATTTGGTAACAAATATTACACTCAGCACTCCGCAGTGTTGTTGTATGCATGCTGGGTTTTAGAACACTCACTATGTAAAATCAGACATGGTTTTAAATGGTTTTCATGCATATTTTGTGGTTTTATAGCATTTCTCACATTTTTTACACGTTTTTCAGGCGTCTTTCCTCGTTTTTTATGCAATTTTCAGGTTTTTTGTTTGGTTTTTAGTAGCTTCATGCTATTTTTGCACCAGCTTCATAGCTGGTCCGAAATATGTCTAGTGGTACAGTGAATGAGTGAGTCAGTGTGGGTAATAAATCGTCACTCACTGGAGGCTCAATAAATAATCAGAGCTAACAAGGAATGATTCACAGTGCAGGTTAATGTGGGTTTAAGTGGATTTATTATCACAGTGTTTTCACACTTTTACTGTTTACCCATCACTTGCTTCTCATTTCACAACTGCACTTTTTCGTAAAGCAGCTGTATTTGTAGGAGAATTAAGACATGTGCTTTAAGTCTCATATTTTCATTTCCAACTGCTATGTGCTTTTTATGTCATAAAAGATGGAAAAACAGTCCATATCACAAATCAAAATCTGCACACAGATATTTCAAAAGGCCTCTATTAAATACACCCTTCAAAATCTCGACACACTCAAGCATTCACATCTAACAGCAAACCAAAAGGCTACACCATATACATACTATTGATGTGTTCTTCTGAACACAGGTACACATTGCAGTGTACGTGGTATGTTGAAACAAAAACATATATGTCTTTCCAAAACATTTTTGTTGTTTCTGTGTTGCATGACATACAAGAGGACCAACACATAGCATGTGGGAACCTGCACAGACACTGTAAAGTCAAAAAACAGAAATTTTTTTTAATGTTCTTAGTGGAAGAACGAAGGTTTGGAAGAGAATCCATCAGCGCAAAGCCACATCCTTCCTCCAAACTGGATCTGGTTATGCTACTTGCAATTACATGCTAAATTTCCTCTTGCTAAACTAAAAGAAAAAAAACCTTTTGGAATAAGGTATCCTGCTTTTGACAGCAGCAGCGTCTACTCTGTGTTCCCACATGCCTTTCAATTCAGAATTGTGAACTATAGATGGGTGGCAATCTAGTTTTGGAACTGAACCAGAACAGCTCCCTGAAACTCATGGACTAAATACTGGCACTCTCGTAACAAAAAAAAAAAGTCAAATCTAAAACAAACATACAGTTGATTTCTTCTATATATATATATGCATAACACATAGCCAATGTTGTTTTAAACGAGTGTGTGGCTTTGTAGAGGAGATTTACCGTCAAGCTCTCTCTGGAACATCGCCAGCGGCCCTCTTTTCTATGACATTTCAACACCTGCTCCTTGTTATGGTGATATACAAATAGTCAAATACAAATAGAGCAGCATGCAAAAGTTTTGGCACCCCTCGTCAAATATTCTGGTACAGTAAATAATTTAGTGCATAGAACGTTAACAACATATGAAAGACATTTATTCAACATTAATAATTCATGTTTTATTTTAAAACAAAGCAATTTTACGGTGAAAAAAAATATTATATATAAAAAATAAAATTAAAAACTAGTTACTCTGTGAAAAGTTAAAAGTTTCATTTACAAAGAAGACAAGGGAATTAGATGATAGGAAAGCATTTGCTATATAGGACTGCAAGAAAGGCTAATAAAATGCCCTTTTTTTTGGCCCTAGGATTACTGATAGATTAGGATGCGCTAAAGTGGTGGTGGACTGTTTTAAAGTCTTTTATCAAGGAGACAGAAGAAAACCTTAATTGCATATTCACCACAAAATTGAAAATTACAATTTAGCAAAGGATGTCTAAGCCAGCAAAGGTAAGCTTGTGGAAAACAGGGTCATATCTGTTAACCACAGTGAATTAATAATGCTGGGCGTGCAACTGAGAACATTACGCTTCATAAAGAGATATGAATTGAATAAAACACCAAAAATAGTTTAGACAAATGAAGATATAAAAATATAAAGCAGGATAATGGTTCTAAAAACACCTTAAACTCAACAGTGGACTACAAGCTGAAGGTTTTATTTTTGCCATTTCCGTGCACCGACCTGAGCTATGATTATATGTGGTTAGACCATGTGCTAGTTTAAAACAACAATTACACAATTATGCCTTTATGCAATGCAGTTAATCCTTATTACAACTACGGCTAACGTTATCATTTTATAGAAGTATTTTTAACATATGTCCTCAACAGTTGTTCTCAAAATCATGATACGCCGATGTTGGTATAAATGGCTGATATTTGACCAGAGTCCCAATTCAAACCAATGCTGTGTAGAGAAGCATAAAGCAGAATTTCCTTCACCCAAATATTTGCCCACAATTTTTTAATGCAGAAAGCATTAAATGGGAAAAAATGAATAAAAAGCAATGAATGTTACAGCGGTAACATTTACAATAATTTAAAATATAACTATAGTTATTCTTAATTAGAGATCTCCACATACTTTTGACCTGAATTGTGTATTTGCAGGTGCATGTTTTGATTACAGAAAGTAAATCCTGTGTTGCTGGTTTCAACTGTGTATTGTGTTTTTGGTACTCCACCCAAACAACTAGCCACAGCAGGTCTAGTGAGATGCAAAATGTGTGTGTGTGCAACATTACACTAAACCTACCTTTCTGTACACCTTTAATGCATTAAAATATATATGCATTTTACTTAACTCCCTTTTTTTAAAAAATAGACAAACTTTTAAAGATCATATCTTTTGTAAATCATCCACTTACCTAGTTGATGTACAAAATATTTCATTAAAATAATCTAAATAAAGGTGGCCAATGCTATTTACTCATAAAGTTACATTAAAAATGAACAAAGTAACAACCTATAAATGAACAAAGAAGAATATGAAGCTTCTGACCTGAAGAAAAAGCGAACACCATCACTTATGGGTGTGTGTTTGTTGGGGAAAAGGGGGTCAATATTGTCAGAAGTATCAATATTAAAACATTAAAACATATCACAAATCACACCAAAATTATATATTTATTTAAAATAAATCCAGAATGAAAATAACGTAACTTTGGCCACCTTTAAGTAAGGGTATCAGTTGGATTGACGGCTGGACATTATTTTTCGCACTAAATGACATGTTAGTTTGGAATCTTTGTCTTGTTGCATGACCCAGTTTCAGCTAAGTGAAGCTGTTGGACAGATGGTCTTACACTTGACTCTGGTATATAGATGGATTCATGGTTAAACCAAAGATTTGCCAATATTAAACATCTCTGCTTTTGTGTCTTCTGTCAAAAGTGCTATCGTGATTTATTTTGCATACTGTGCTTACACGCAAAGAAATATGTCTTACACATTTAACAGCTTACTGGAGTGATGGACAGCCTTGTATACAGCGCCTCAGGAGCAATAAGGGTTAGGTGCCTGGCCCAAATGCATTTCAACCCCAGTACTTGGCGAGACTGGGAATTAAACCTGGGGACCCTCAGGTTGCAAGGCTCGTTCTTTAACCACAAGCCTATAACTGCCCCAGGGGCATAGACTAAAGTTGTGTAGTCAATTTGTAACCCCTCTCTGATTGATGTGCAAAAAAATAAATCACTAAGAAACTGATATCTTTACTGATAGATTTCATTGTGCCATTTGTTCATACGGTTCTGCCAGGGCCTGAAACGTTCTCCTCTGGATGGGCATGGGACCCCCCCCCCCCCCACTACCCTAGTATAGGATTAATCAGTCAAGATAATGCAATTTTAGAAAAACCTTAATCTTATGTGTGCATTAAATTAAAAATCCACATTGCTAATCCCTAAGTCAAATTAACAATACATATAATACATGATGTTGTGTAACTGTGACGCTCATGCATACCTTTTAAAACTTCATTCATTTATTATCTTCTGCTTTTATCCTCTATTAGGTTCGCGGGGAGGGGGGGGGTTCCCATGCCCATCCAAGGGAGAACGTCTCGGGCGCTGTTCAGATACACCCAGGACAGGGAGCCTATAGGGAGCCTAGCGAATCTCTCGCTAGGCTTATCGAATCACTCACACAGACACACTCTATATGGGGAAATTTGGAAAATTGCCCCATATAGAATCAACTCAATTGACTTGATCCATGTTTTTGGACTGTGGGAGGAAACCGGAGAACCCGAAGAAAACCCACGTGGATACAGGGAGAACATGGAAACTCCACCCAGATTGGGATTCGAACCGATCCCTAGTGCTGAGAGGTGAACGTGCTAACCACTAAACCACCATGCTGCCCCTTTTAAAACGTGTTTATTCCAATTATTTTATTAAATCATGTTGGCCTCTTTTCCTTTTTTTGTTTGTTTTTTGCACAGTTGTAAATTAAACAGAATTTCTTAGTCATGGTTTGACCCTGGAAAACAAAAAATACAAGTCTTAGAGTTTTCTTTCTGTGTTCTGGTGTAAAGTTTTTTTTTTTTAAATGAGGAATGTTTTTTATGTAACAGTTTTAGGTTAAGGGATGTTTGTGCACATACTGCACATGGAATTGATCCGTACAAAATGTTATTTTATTGTAGAAGATGACTGTGCAGGTTCCCACATGCTGTTCTCATTGCATTTTACAAACTGTAATTATAATGTAATTAGATTAATTGTAAAGGGAAACCACACCAATGATATAATATTAACCTTCTGCAAAACAGTTACACAACATTATTCACAACAGACAAAAAAAAAACCTTTACAGCAGCATTTTAATGATAAACTTCTCTTCATTCATAAAAAAATGTTTAAATAATAACAGGTTATTAGAACACACCTATGTAATTCTGTTAATAAACCTAAAACTGTAATAAAGTCAATTTAAATGTTCTGTTCAAACGTTGCATGTTTATTTTTTCTGTGCAGAATGCTCTTTTAAGGTGGATAATGCATGTATAAGTGTTCTTACTGTATTTTACAAACTATAATTATAACGTAATTAGATAAATTATGAAGAGAAACCACATTGTTGTTATAATAATAACATTCTGCTACTCAGTTACACAAAATTCTCAACACTGAACACAGAAAAATATACATTTTAATTCACCAAGCAGATCAAATTTAAGCAAAATAGATGAGGAATGGATGACCTGGTTGAACCATTGTACAAGAATTTATAATTTATGAGGCCGGCATTCACACCTGTCATCTCTTGTTGCTTATTTCTTGCGTGCATTGCTGAACTTTGAGCTCAGGCTGACCTTTGCTTTCACAGTTTGACCATAAGCAAGCAACTACCAATGCAATATGGTACACTTTGCTGGCCAGTAAGTTAAAAATAAAGTATTAATGCAGACAAAAAAACAAGTATGTTTGGTAGACTGCAGATGCTAAATTGCCCCAGGTGGGAACGTTTGTATGAATGTGTTTCTTTGTGTCTACATGGCAAAGAAATTGTGACATTTTACATAATTAGTACTAGGTTCTCAGTTATGCTCCAGCACCTCTCTGGGTGAGCTGAGCTTGTCCCAGCACTTATAAAGAGAAGGACAGAAGAACACCATGGTCAGGTTGCCAGTTTAAATAGTGCTGACACATAAACACATGGGGAGATTTGGTCTCATCAGTTCACTTACTAGCATGTTATTGCCAGTTAAGAATAAGTCTGTTATTTAATTCATTGCAATTAATGAAAAATATTATGCATATGTTTAATTATAGCTTTTCTCACAAAACCAAACATTGCTGCAAGTTTGATTGTGCTGTTTGAAGTGTCACCGTGGGATTCAAGACTGTGGCGTGAGAAATACTTGGCTTTTGTAACTGATGAACGAGTACAAGCAATTCACCCCTAAGGGTAAACAGATGTGGCTGAAGCAGAAGTTAGGAGGTAAATCTTGTGGGCATCAGATGTCAAAGGTAAAGTGAAAAATTGGTACAGTTTCGAAGTTTAAAGCTGAACTTTTGACTTTTTTGGGATTTTAGCTTTATGTCTATGAAGTCATGCTGTTGTAACGTTTGCAGATTAGACCTTCCCTTTTCGTGTTTAAATAGATACATTCATTCATTCATTATGTTACGCTTTATCCTATATTAGGGTCGCGGGGGGGTTCCCCATGCCCATCCAGGGGAGAACGTTTCGGGCACTGGGCAGATACACCCAGGACAGGGCGCCAATCTATCGCTGGGCACACACTCACTCACACAAACACACACACTCAATATGGGGCAATATGGAGAATTCAATTCACCTTGATCCATGTTTTTAGACTGTGGGAGAAAACCAGAGAACCTGGAAGAAACCCACGCGGACACGGGGAGAACATGGAAACTCCACCCAGGTGGGGATTTGAACCGGGAATCCGTAGTGCTGAGAGGCGAACGTGCTAACCACTAAGCCACCGTGCCGCCCAATATGGATACATTGAAGCTAAATTACAGCATATGATATTTCCAAACATCAATATAAGCCATTGCATTACTGACACAACAAAATATTTGCTCTTTTTATAAAGAAACAAACTTCTTGAATAATCTCTGACAGAAAATCTAGCTTTTGTGCTAAATAAATAAAACCAATGATATAAAAGCTTAACAGAACTGTATAAGAGATAAATCGAGTCGTGTTAGATGTTAATTGGCTCATACTAAAATAAAATTAAATGGCATATGCTGTAAATTAAATTAAATTCCATGAACGATGAGGGAACAGTATTAAATCCAGAGCGATTCATTTTGGGACTAAAGTAAATATCAGAGGTAAATTAAATAATATTAAAACGTTTATCACGGGTGGCTCCATCAGTGGAATCAGCAGTCAGTCAAATTAACCTGAACTGCAGGACCAAGAGTTTCTTGACGCTCTGCATGTTGGTGTAAATCTGATTTTAATCCCGCATACATTTTTATAAACAATGAACGATTGTATGGTTGGGTGGATTAGGGGGAGTATCTGATTTACACTCTTTCACCCTGAACAGAGTGATGAAAGCTTTGGGAGGATTCACTGCCACAAACGCAAGTTCATTTCATTCTCCATCAATCACCTTTTTTTCTGCATGTCAGAACATTTTATCTTTCTGGTTTTAGGATTAAAGAAGCTTTTAAAACAGGGGTTAAGTGGGTATTACAGTAAAAATGCTACCCAGCAAGCTAAATGTCACCAAAACACACCCCCATTGTTAAAGGTTTCGTAACAACCTGAATAGTCTGAGCTCATGTAAACAGCAGTTTGATCAGATCGGCTTGCAACTCTGTTTGAAAAACCCTTGACTGAAGAAATGACTGTCTCTTGGATGTTTTTTTAGACTCAGATACTGTATATGGATAAAAATTTTACTCATACACAATATCTAAGCCTTGCCCAGCGATAGATTGGCGCCCTGTCCTGGGTGTATCTGCCCAGCGCCCGAAATGTTCTCCCCTGGATGGGCATGGGGAACCCCTTGCGACCCTAATATAGGATAAAGCGGAAGATAAAAGATGGATGGATGGAATATCTAAGCCTAAAAAACATTCAAGAGACCATAATTTCATCAGTCATGGTGTTTTTTTTAGGATTACAGAGATTTAGTTGTAGTTCTGCAAAATAAGATTGTGGTGAGGACAGAGCTTTGTACAGTATTGTACAGTATAAAATATAAAAGTACTTCATTAAAATAAAGTTCTTAAACCACAGACACAGGTTTACCTGAAATCCTGTGTGATTAAAAGACTGAAACAATAAATCACATTCTTTAAAACCTGACCTTGACTTTACTGCATTGTGGAGAGCATTTACATTTGCTTAAAGCCATAAGGGCTATCATTACATCTCGTGCATGAATACTACTGTGTGATTCAATCGCTTGTTTATGGTTTTTAACTCTGACATAAAGTGCATTAGCTGGACGGGACAAGTTCAGGCACCATGCTGGTATTTGTAGGAAGGGAATATAGTGTAAAGAACATAGTTTTTTATATATGAATGACTGTAGTACTGCTGACAGAAATCGTGGAAATAAATACGTAATAAAGAAAAATAACAAAAATAAAATGTAACACTGCCCAGCGATAGATTGGCGCCCTGTCCTGGGTGTATCTGCCCAGTGCCAGAAACGTTCTCCCCTGGATGGGCATGGGGAACCCCCCCGCGACCCAAATAGAGGATAAAGTGGAAGATAATGAATGAATGAAAAATGTAACACTGAACAAATTGGCACTAATATCTGTTAATAAATTGGCTGTATAATGAAAGCATAACCCTATAGGATGTGTCTTCAGCAACGTGTCTTTAAATAGTAAAATGAGACCTATTGTTAAGTGAGTAGAGCTTTTCTGTGTAGGCAAGCCTAAAAATAGCACTTTAGTATTTCAGAAATATTGATTTATCTTCATTATATAAATGCAAATTGTCTTCCCCCGTTGTTGTTTTTTTTTACGTTTCAGCATGAAACATTATATTTGACCTTGTAAACCTTAGTATAATACAGCTATTGCTGTATTATTCATTTTTTAAATTCATAACAGAATGAGACACAGCCCTAAAGTAGCTGGCAAGCATTCAACACACAGACAGCGGTTTTCAAATAAATTTGAGAGTCAAGTAACAATAAAGTAATGTTATTGTTGTTTTTTTTAAACAACTTTACTTCATTTCTGTTCGAGCAGTTCTCTTTAATGGTGCATTTGAAAACAGTGCTTTGGATGGATTAGGTTTACTAAGTAGTGCATCTAAAATGGATTAGTGATTGCAATGTCACCTTACTAATAAGTTCTAAATTAGAATTCTGATGTAATTTACATTACTAAATTGGATTTATGTCATTTTACTGGACTCTCTATATAATAATAATTAAAATTGAAATACTTAGAGGTAATATATTTTAGACCTACTAATTAGTTTTATTAGTTTGGATAAGTGGTTTCATACAGCTAGATAAGCTATTCCTCTTGTTTTAAGAATTTTTAAGAATTTCATATGATCAGGGTGAATTTGTGGTTTAGTGGGAACAATATGTGTCGAATTAGCCTTAAAAGCCTTTTAATTAAATGCCTAAATCTAGGTTTATTAAATACATAAAAAAACAATTATATTGTTAGTGTTTATGAGTATTTTTTGAGATGGTTAAATGAGCTGGATGCTCATTTAGAGATTCTATAGAGCGCATGCTGACATTTGATGCTCCTTGTATAATTATCTAATAAATATTTAATTCCTGCAGGAATTAAATTAACCCACGTTCATACATTTATAATATATATAAATATAATATATTATAATATATATATATATATATATATATATATATATATATATATATATATATATATATATATATATATATAGGCACGGTGGCACGTACGCCTCTCAGCGCTAGGGATTCCCGGTTCGAATCCCCATCTGGGTGGAGTTTCCATGTTCTCCCCGTGTCTGCGTGGGTTTCCTCCGGGTTCTCCGGTTTCCTCCCACAGTCCAAAAACATGGATCAAGTTAATTGAATTCTCAAAATTGCCCCATATAGAGTGTGTCTGTGTGAGTGAGTGTGTGCCCAGCGATGGATTGGCGCCCTGTCCCTGGGTCTATCTGCCCAGTGCCCAAGATGTTCTCCCCTGGATGGGCATGGGGAACCCCTCCACGACCCTAATAGAGGATAAGTGGAAGATAATGAATGAATGAATATATATATATATATATATATATATATATATATATATATATATATTTTTTTTTTTTTTTTTTACCTTCAATTCAAACTGAAAAAGCTGAATATGTGTTTGAATATATAGCCTTATACACCACCTGAAGCAGGTTTACCTAAGCAAATAAGTATCACCCATTGGATAATCACTGCATGGGTGAATATGTTTCAGCTGGCAACAATTTAACTGGTGCAGTTTTCTCTGTTAAACGTCCATCTTGAAAGACACAGCCTGCGAATCTGTTTCAGAAGCTTTGGCAAAATTAATGGCATGCGTCAATCAAAAATACAGAGATGCTGAAACGACTAAAATGAGTTTGAGAATTGTCTAACGTATTGTTATTTTGGACATAAATAAACGTTGGAAACGATGCCACAGTGAAAACTTGCTGTAATGAAAGCTAAAGTTGGTGTGTATAACCTTTCTTGTATATGTACGTGTATATGTATACTCACTTAAAAATATAATTTAAAATGGTTAAAGAAAAATTCGTCTTAAAATAATATGTTTAAACGACAGCAAATTAATTTAGAAGTAAGGGATCATTTTTGTTACAAAAAAATGGTTGGAATACAAAATTATAATGTAAAAAAAAAAAAAAAAAAAAAACGTGGAAACGCCCTCATAAAGTGACCAGCTGTAACAGAACTGAAAGCCTTAGCTTGTTCACGAAACTGTGATTTTTGTGCCACCTGCTGGTCAGAAAGTATAGCTGGCCCTTGCTGAGAGAGAGAGAGAGAGAGAGAGAGAGAGAGAGAGAGAGAGAGAGAGAGAGAGAGAGAGAGAGAGCGGCACGGTTCTAATGCCTCCATCTGGGTGAAGTTTCCATGTTCCCCCCATGTCCGTGTGGGTCTCATCCGATTGAGTTCTGCAAATTGCCCCATATAGAGTGTGTATTGCGTGCGTGTCTGTGTGAGTGTGTGCCCAGCGATAGATTGGCATCCTGTCCTGGGTGTATCTGTCCAGCGCCCGAAACGTTATCCCCTGGATGGGCATGGGAGCCCCCCCCCCCGCGATAAAGTGGGAAGATAATGGATTGATATATATATATATATATATTTATATATATGATAGATAATAACTAACGATGAGCATGTGGGAAAAGTGAGTTTTTTTTAATAAAAATGTCAATTTAATTCAATTATTTTTAATTAAATTCATTTTTTTAATACTTTAATTAAGAGTATAGGAAAATTAGAGAAAACACTGATAGTCACCCCCTAGTGGCAAGACTTCAAAAAAAAATTTAAGTAATAGACCACTGGGTTGGGCGTCATTCTGTAGTCTCGTCGGGCTTTAACACTTTGGTTCTAAAAGGAATCTTTAATGAAGAAAATACTTACTGGAAAAGGCGTTCAGTAATAAACAGTTGTGTTCAGAGCCTGATACGTTTTGTTCTGTGTTTGCTGTCGAAATACTGATGCAAAATGCAAGATAACGAGGGGTCTGTTTGACATCGGTATGAAAATTGTCAGTGACATACAGTAGCTACAAAAGAAAATTGTACACAAAACAAAATGCATTTGGTTAAAAACATTATTTTTTTCTATTGAAATTCGCGTCTAGAACAGGAATTCCAAATATGGGCATAAGTATGGCTCTGACCACAAAATGACGACACGACTTGTATGATGTATTTTGACATCAACATCTCTGTACACCTGTCATTATCCACATCCTTAAAGACAACAGTTTTCTGGGAATTTACACTGGGATTATAACACTTTTAAATAACAAACGAAGATTAGTAAAGCCAATTAAATTCTTCCCAAATCAAAACAAACAAGGATCAACACCAAATTATTAATAACTCAAAAGCATATATATATATATATATATATAAACACACACAGTCAAGCCCAAACCTGTGGCGTTAATTAAAACAGCTGTTCCCAATGAATCAGGGTAATTATGATGGTTTAAAACAGCTTGGACTATTTGGAATGGTATAGAACTTTGGATTTTCCCATCGACTATGACAGATTGCAAAGGGTATGAATAATTTTGGACATGCCACTTTTTGTTCATATGTGAATAAAAGCTGGGAAATATTTTTTTTCAGTGATGCCACTTGCACATCGTATTATCTCCTGGGACATGCCTGCAATGTTTCCAGTCAAAAATAAATTTGCCTGTATGGCTGAGCACAAAATAACACTACTTGTATGATGTATTTGTCAACATACCTATACACCTGTCATTATCCACATCCTTAAAGACAACAGCTTTCTGGGAATTTACACTGGGATAACTTTTTTAAATAACAAACCAAGACCAGTAAAGCCAGTTAAATTCTTCCCAAATCAAAAAACAAGGATCAACAACCTATAAATAACTCAAAAGCAACACTTGTGTTTTAATCAACCACATAGCTGAACTGAAACACTGGATTAGACAGCTTTGCTCAAACAGCAACATTCTAATTAATCTCAGCAGGGTTCAATGAGCTCAACAGCAGTGCAGTTAACTTTCAAAGGACAGTTCAATACTTAGTCAAGTGGTTGGTTTCAAAAAAAAAAAAAAAAAAAGCTTCCAATAAATGTAAGAGTCCTAGTACACTGTATACTACTCAGCTATGATCAATTTAAAATCTCAGCTAGAGAGTAAATCTCACAAATCTGGAGTAATAAGGCTTTATTGGGGGAAGTACGGGAAAAATGTGGCCCAAATTAAGATTTGGTTATTTGATAGCTTATGGAAATTCTGGAAAATGTTTTTTTCCAAAATAGTAGCTGCTCTTTCCGTCTATAGATGCAATAGGTAATAGACCGAACGAACCCCTTCAGACAGCACAGCTACATAAATGTTTGACACTTGAGTAGATCCCATTTCTACAACATGAACTTTATGAAGCATTAAAGTCAAATGATTGACAGCACCTGTTAAAATAAAGAGGCAAATCAGTGGCATTGAGGAATTTTATTGAAACATGTTGTACAAAACAAAGAAGAAAAGCACAATTAACTAAAAGAAATCCAGGTGGATCAGAGGCCACCTAGACTATAATGTGAGAAAAGCAATGTGATGCAGCAGCTCAGATCAGGAGCCGGCGGTGCCATGTCTCACTCTGTTACAACAAACACAGGATAGGGACGGGAAGGGGGAATACTAATGGGGGGTGGGGGGGAGGTGGAGTGGTTTAAAGAGAGATAAAATTATCTAGAAACCGTGGACTTTTAGCTGCTCCTCTTTGGCCAGTTCAATCTGAAATAAAATATAAAACAAATCAGATTTACAGCACAAATTGCAAACCCCAAACACATCAGATGCAGCAATAACACTAAAGGAGGCCAGGTGACCATCTTAAGCTTTTTGAGACAAAACCTTAACCACTAGGCAGCACTGTCTTGTTTTTCTCTCAAACAAACAGTCCCTTGCACATCAACTCGACAAGTTCAAATTTCAAACCTATAAATATGAAGCCCCTTCCCCCTATATATTGCCACCAACATCCACCTTTCCTTAATGAGGGCCCAACTTATGTTATTCATATGCAGTCATGGTCAGGACAGTCAGGCTAATGCATGCCTATGTCCTGTAGAGTTTGCATACAGCTTGTTCACCTGCTGGAAGGTGATTAGTCATGAATGACTCATGGTGGATCTTGTATAAATAACTGGCGTTTGTGCCAAGTAGTAGCACACCTTATGATCGCAGCCTCAAGCAGGAATAAACAGATAGTATAAAATGCAAAGACTGTCACATGGCATGAAATTGTGACCTTTAGAAACTCCACTCATGGTTACTTTAGAGTTCTAAAAATGTTTGGCTTCAAATGAAAGAAAAAAACAGGATAACACCTTTATAATGACCTTGTTTATTTAAAACATATAATAATTCTGAAGCATTGAGCTGTAGTTATCCAGAGCCACACCGTGGGTTTGACTAATGACCAATCCTGACTATTTTCTTGGTTTGAATTCACTGGAGGAATGCAAGACTTAAAATTGGTTAATGTTGACATGGATTGTACCTCAGTAAGAAACTGGCAGATGTTTTTGCGCTGGTCTCCCTGCAGTTGAATCACTTCACCATACTCAGGGTGCTCAATCACCGTCCCATTGCATGCAAACTTCTGTACAACATATACAAACAGCATTGTTAGTTGAATTATTCACAAGTCATGTGCAGGGCATCAATACTATGCATTATTAAATATATAAAGCATCCCTGCACTATTCCTGAGAAGAGGGAAAGCTAAATAAAAATAATTTATGAAAATAAAAAACCCACAACTCACCTTTTTAAATGCCTTGACTAGCTTCTTCTTATCATAGTCATCGGCAATGCCCTGCACAGTGGTCAGAGTCTTCCTGCCGTTCCGTTGCTGGATTCTTATGTGGATGTAGTCCTCAGTCCCTGCTGGGAGCCGATCATCACCCTTAGTTGCATCAGCAAAGGGGTCTGCAATGAAACATGCCAAATACATCAACTAACGTCTGTGAGAGAAAGACATATCCAAGTGCTTCACTAGAAGAAAACGCATGAACACCCAAGCAAATGTATTAATAGAAATGAGACATTCTAATAAAACAGCTCTCTCTTCATTGCATAAATATTGTGACTTACAACTAACCTTGTACGGGTAAGTCCCAAAAGCCAACTGCTGTCGAGGGCCACTCTAATCTAGTTTAAATATTCAACCCATTACTACGCGATCGCTAAATATATTCAGGGGTCATCAGACTTAACAAGCAACGCTTCCAACAAAGCTGTAAAATCAGCTCCACGTTCAGCAATAAAGGCCGGGAGTCGCGTTTGTAAACCCAGATCACAAAATGCTCCGTTGTCTGGGCCGTGATTAGGCTGCGACAAGAAATGGAAGACGCCGATAGGTAGAGATTAAACCGGCGAGCTGTATTGTCCAATCACAGGTAGCGAGGCGGGACCTGGCTGAAAAGGATTGGGAAAACAAAGGAGCCGCCATGTGAAATCTAGTTACCATAAAAACAAAAAGCAAAGGATTCCAGATCACAACCAGCAGCGTAAAAACTGAATACTGATCACTGCTTGTGGAACAGCGTGAGATGTTTTTATTGCGTGAGCGGGACAAACAACAAGGTTGGCTTTTGTTCGGGGAGAGCCGCCATTTCCCGTCCTGTCCGCCCTTCCCCCAACGGATAGCCGGCTGCTAACGTAGCCTCCCTCAGAGCGCAGGCCGGCGAGCCCGAGAGAAACACGACAGAAATCACGACTTAGACTAAATATAATCCCCGTAAATCAAACCAGTGGAGAAACTCAAAGCGCCCCGTCGACATATTAAGATGTTTGTGTGCCGTTTTGAATCAAAATATGTATTTCCGAAGAAATTCGATTCTTACCGAAAGTTTGGAGGTTCTGGATAGCGGACATACGACACGGTTCCTTTTCCTTTCGGTGGATAACGGGTTCCTCGGGTGGTGTACTCGAAGTTTCCTGAGACAGTTTTACAGTCAGACTTTGCTCTGCGTGCGTCCCAGATTAATCTGCTGCACAAAATGGCGCCTGGTCCTCTACGGCCCAGAATAAACAGCTTATATAGCCCCGCCTCCCCCCAAACCACGCCCTCATCACGGGCCTTACGTCACGATGATAATATGTTTTCCAATACATTGCCCAACAAATGATCGGAAATATCGGTTACGTCACACTGAAACTCTTCAACAGGGCTTAATATTTAATAAATCACAGACTCATCTAAATGACTAATATGAAAATACTAATCAATAAAAGGTCATATGAAAAATATCAAAGTTTAATTCATTAAGTCAAGCACTTAAGTCAATAAGATTAAAGTGCCATTCCAGGGAGCCCTCTTATGTAATCTGCAATAAATGCCCTTTTTAGTTTAGTTTTAGTTTTAGTTAGTTAGTCAAGTCGGGCAGCACGGTGGCTTAGTGGTTAGCATGTTCTCCTCTCTGCGCTAGGGATTCCCGGTTCGAATCCCCATCTGGGTGGAGTTTCCATGTTCTCCCCGTGTCCGCGTGGGTTTCTTCCGGGTTCTCTGGTTTCCTCCCACAGTCCAAAAACATGGATCAAGTCAATTGGGTTTTCCAAATTGCCCCATATAGAGTGTGTTTGTGTGAGTGAGTGTGTGCCTAGTGATAGATTGGCACCCTGTCCTGGGTGTATCTGCCCAGCGCCCGAAACGTTCTCCCCTGAATGGGCATGCGGAACCCCCCCGCGACCCTAATATAGGATAAAGCGGAAGAAGATGGATGGATAGTTAGTCAAGTCAAATGTTGTACTGTGTCAACACTGCTGCCAACTCCTTCGTATGGAAAGTAGCTGTTGGCTGTCCAAAAAGTCGCTAGAAGTAGTTACATGACTTAATCGCCTATTTTGCTTAAAAGTCCATCCAAAGTCTCATCTCAGGTAGGTACCCAGCTAGATGTTTAGATTTTTTTACATCAAAGCACACAACGGGACGAGGTAAGGGACTGACACTGTGAAAGATAAATGCATTTATATAAACATCGCGCACTGTAATTACGGGACAGGGTCGGTGGCAGTTTGGGCATGTGCAGTGTAGTTGCAATGTGACTCTAGCTCTGACTGTGCAACTGAGCACTGAGAATGTTTTGGAATGGGGCTCACAGCAGAACTGCTCACTGAGGACAGCAAGTGAAGACCATGTGTGTTTACTTTAGAGTCTTTAAAAGTCTCCAATAATACAAAAAGTAGCTAAAGTTGACTCTAGTCACATTTTAAAAATAATAGGTCACTAGAGGGTCTGAGAAGTTGCTAAGTTGGCAACACTGTCAAAAATCAAACACTGCCTACTACTTAATTACTGTGTTTTAAATTCTAGAACTGCTTCTCTTATCTGTTTTTCTTTTAGGTATTATCAGCATCTCATCCATAACACTGCCAGAGAACTACAGCAATGACTTTAGGAGACGTTAATCTTCACAGAGGATTAAAGTCGTGATTAAGTCATTCAAATGAACAAATGAACCTGTTTTTGACACCTTACTCTCGGATTTAATAAACAGAAACTGCATTTTTTTCTGGCTTGGCTTTTCACTAAACTGAATCAGTTTTTATTTTTAGGGGAAAATGGACACTTGATATGTAGGTGGTAGCTATTGAGTAGTAAAGCTTAATTTATTGTTGAGTAACTAATTGCTCACTACATTTTACAAGTAGCTTGCCCAACAGTGCATACATATATTTAAACCAACATTATATTTCAGTAAAAATTCTAACAATTTAGTGTTAAGACAATATTCTTTACCTGAACCCTATTGATCCGATGTTCTAAATGATTATATTATGTTTTATCGCTATGGCAACAAAAGTTCTCAAGTTTCAAAGTACTCTGTGGACAGTAGAGGATTCCTAAAAGCGTCTTTAAGGACGGCCAATAGCAATTTTTCCTGCCGAGGAGTTGGGAACACAGGACGAAACTGTCTACTGCACCTGGACTTTCTCTCTGGCACTGGAGGTGAAATCAATGCAGATCACCCGGTGCTGCAGTCACACAGGGTATTGGACTACAGCAGTACTTGGACCTGCTGGAGCAGTGCTGCCAACTTTGGAATTGTCTGTCCAGAGAATATTATTCCAGAAATCTTGTGGTGTATTATGGTTTCTGCTGTAGTCCCAATGCCCTGGAAGACAGTAACACCAACATCATCTTTCTAGAAGCAAACAGTTTAAGTCACTAATTATCAATACACACATTTTGTATCACAATTACAATGCTTTGTAAATTTTTTAAGAAGTCCCCCATGCTAACTGTAATTATATGCTAATTTAAAATCTGCAAAATATTAGATTTTCATGTAGATTGTTTAATGTGTGTATTGCCTAAATGTGATTAATAATTCTATCATCTGGAAAAACACCTATTTTGACTCTTGCTCAAGATATTGCATTTGGTAAGGGAACTCGGAATGATATTGTTTAGAATGCTGTTAAACACTTTCTCCAGGCTCCTGTTCACACAGATGCATCTGAAATGAAAGTTACAAGTCACTGACTCCAGATGTCAGAAAAACAGCCTGAACTCATAATGAGGTTAAAGAACATAAGCACTACCCACTGCAGCTCAGGCTTGCTGTTCCTTAGATGCTGACAGGACCACAATATATATATATATATATATATATATATATATATATATATATATATATATATATATATATATATATATATACACACACACACACACACACACACACACTGTATATATGTTTTAATGTTTTAGGTTTAGACAAAATCTGGAAATCTGGAAATCTTTAATAAGATATAAAAAAAATAATAAAATAATATTTTTAATATGATAATAAAATAGGCGGCACGGTGGCTTAGTGGTTAGCACGTTCGCCTCTCAGCGCTAGGGATTCCCGGTTCGAATCCCCATCTGGGTGGAGTTTCCATGTTTTCCCCGTGTCTGCGTGGGTTTCCTCCGGGTTCTCCGGTTTCCTCCCACAGTCCAAAAACATGGATCAACTTAATTGAATTCTCAAAATTGCCCCGTTTAGAGTGTATCTGTGTGAGTGAGTGTGTGCCCAGCGATAGATTGGCGCCCTGTCCTGGGTCTATCTGCCCAGCGCCCGAGACGTTCTTCCCTGGATGGGCATGGGGAACCCCACCGCGACCCTAATAGAGGATAAGCGGGAGATAATGAATGAATGAATGAATAATAAAATAGGGTGGCACGGTGGCTTAGTGGTTAGCACGTTCGCCTCTCAGCACTAGGGATTCCCCATTCGAATCTCCATCTGGGTGGAGTTTCCATGTTCTCCCCATGTCCGAGTGGGTTTCCTCCGGGTTCTCCGGTTTCCTCCCACAGTTCAAAAACATGGATCAAGTCAATTGTGTTCTCCAAATTGCCCCATATAGAGTGTGTCTGTGTGAATGAGTGTGTGCCAGATTGGCGTAGAGTAGATTGGCGCCCTGTCCTGGGTGTATCTGCCCAGCGCCCGAAATGTTCTCCCCTGGACAGGCATGGGGAACCCCCCTCTCCAACCCTAATATAGGATAAAGACGAAGATAATGGATGGATGGATGATAATAAAATAATTTTTGCATGGTCACTTTGTTAACACCATAAACGGTATCATAAATGGTACGTAATGCTTCATTATGACATTTTGATTTGAACCCACAACCTTCAGATTGATAGCTTAACACCCTAACTGAGCCACCAGTGTCATATATCAGATTTGACCCACATACATTTACATGCCATCTGTAGAACACCAATTGTGCCTTGTTACAATTACCAGTAAACTTTGTACAATCTGTAAAGCAACACCAGTGAACAAACGGTTGGAGTTGTTAGTAGAGAAATGAGCGAAAGATAATGAGATGAGATTCCTATTGCTGGATTGTTAACTTGCTTATGGTGTTTCTTCACCTCTCACCCAATTAAAACTAGATCTGGCTCAAAATTATGGTTTGAAAACAAATACTACTGCTTTTTATTTTAGATAAGCTATAGGGCGCGGTGGATCAGTGGTTAGGGCGTTGGGCTATCAATCTGAAGGTTGGTGGTTCAAATCCCAGGTCCACTGAAGTTACCAATATGAGTCTTTGAGCAAGACCCTTAACCCTCATTGCTTCAGGGATGTTGTGATCGAGGCGGCATGGTGGCTTAGTGGTTAGCACGTTTTCCTCTCTGCGCTAGGGATTCTCCGTTCGAATCCCCATCTGGCTAGAGTTTCCATGTTCTCCCTGTGTCCGTGTGGGTTTCCTCCGGGTTCTCCGGTTTCCTCCCACAGTCCAAAAACATGGATCAAGTCAATTGAGTTCTCCAAATTCCCCCATATAGAGTGTGTATGTGTGCGTGTCTGTGTGAGTGAGTGTGTGCCCAGCGATAGATTGGCACCCTGTCCTGGGTGTATCGGCCCAGTGCCCGAAACGTTCTCCCCTGGATGGGCATGGGGAACCCCCCCGTGACCCTAATATAATATATAAAGCGGAAGATAATGGATGAATGAATGTTGTGATCGATCCTGTGCTCACCTTGTAAGTCGCTTTGGATAAAAGCGTCTACTAAATGACCAAATGTAAATGTAAATAAGCTACCTGTATGCTGTATCTGTTTATTTGTATTCATATTGATAAGTAGGAACTTGCAACCACATGGATGGAGTTTTGCATGTTCTCCTAATAATTAAGAGGGGGGGAGTATTCAATGTTGCCATGACAACTGGCTATATTCCAATACAACCGCACTACAGTGAGCGACTGAACCTTACTTTCTGATTGGTCAGTTTTTTGGGGTCGTGATGCCACGCCCCCTTTATAGCTCTCTCCCTTGGTCACACACAGTCCATCTGAGCGAGAAAGAGAGAGAGAGAGAGAGAGAGAGGGAGAGAGAGAGAGATGCTGTTTTTGACGTGCCTGTAGTCAGTCTACAGAACAGTTCCCCGATTTGGAATTTTTCTACATTTCAGAGCGGCACACGAGAAAGGTAAATGTCCTCCGCTTTGATGTTGCCTTTGATGTTTGAGAAGTGCGCTTTGATGTTGCATGCACGCGCGTTCGGTACAGAACCTGCGATTTGTTTGAGGCTGATGATGACTGGTGTTTCCCTCCAAATGATCCCATATCCTAATTGCCCTGCATCATGCATCGCATGCAAAAAATTATAATAATAAAAAGAGATCAACGCACACGCTTTCAGTCGCCTGTCACGAGCAGCAATACAGTGATTCGTCCGAATGATGCCGATATCGATAATAATGTAGAAGTGCTGCTCCACCAGGAGCCGGTGGGGGATTTGGGTGCAGTGATACCGTGGGAAATTGTGCGATTTGGCTACTGCAGGTGTGCAGATGATACGAAGCTGCAATGAGTGCGCTGCTGTCACACATAACAATAACAACAAAAATTAATATTTCACCCAGATCAGTAAATATTATCTACTGCGTCTGTATGATACGAGTCAGTCTCCAACATTGCCATTGCATGGTGAGTTTGCTCATAGTTCTTCAGTGACGCCCGTTTTTAACCTCGTCATTTCAAGACACCTTCATGATGATCATATTCAATCTGAAATTTAACTAACACAGTCTAAGACTTTGTAACAACATAAAGAATAAATAATGTATTGTAATAGTCCAAAATTTAAAGCAATTCTCACGTGAAACATATTTTTTCTAATTAGTAATTAAAAAAAAAACTGCCTTTCTAATTATTTTTACATACCAGCACCTATTTGGAGTATTATTAGTGCATGACATGCATAATACTTTATTTATTTTTACAATATTGCATTCACAGTATTAATGTAATGCTTGAATTTAATTGTATTAGAATAATTATAATAAATAACAAGACAAGTTATCTTATTACAGGGGTTATCTTATTTCCAAGCCTAAAACATGTCATATGACAAATTATTTAATTTATTTATTATTTTCATTCTTATTATTTAAATAATGTACCATAGTGTTTTTGATGCCAAATGCTGAAGTAAAATATGCAAGGGGTTTAAATATGTAACCAGTAGACAGACAATCATGTATTATTCTGCACCTAAAATCTTTTACTTTTTTAATTATACATTTATGCATGCTGGTGAGGATGAATTACATCGGCTAGTGCATAATATATCCCAGATTATGCTAATGAAATATTTAAAAGTAAAATTTCTATGCAGAAATCCTTAATGTTCATAAAATGTTCACATAAACGACAGGAATCAATAATATCGAGATCATGATCATGAATCAGTCTACTATATATACTATGTGGAACGATAATACTCCCTTTATGGCCAAATGTGGACAACTGCCCCATCCCAGTAGAATATTTATTCATTTATCTTCCACTTGATCCTCCACTAGGGTCCAATGGGCAGACACATCCAGGACAGGACGGCAATCTATCGCTGGGCACAAATTCTTGCTCACACACACAAACAAACACTACATTGGGCAATGAGCATTCAATTTACCTTGGACTGTGAAACGAAACCCTTGTAGAGAGGTGAATGTGCTAACCACTAAGCCACCGTGCCGCCCTTATAAAACACATTGGGAAAATAATGTATTGTACATCCATAACATTATCAGGTGTACCACCTCATGCCACCTTTCGTACCACCAGCTCAGCCAGCCAGTCTCAAATATTCTATGATAGAATTTTAAAAGTTTTTTTAAGTGAGTCTTTGGGAATTTAGTGGAAACCGTTTCAGAGCTGGATTTTAAGAGAGGTATTAAGACCTGGTTCATGGTTGATGCAGATTATTCTGAAGGTATTAAGTTGTCTTCAGATCAGTAACTTAGTAAATCATGTGTTTATGAAGATGACTTTGCACAGTCATACTGGAAGAGGAAAGGGCCTTCCTTAACAATTGTTATAATGCTTGAAGCCAATAATTGGCATGAGTTGCTTGAACTGTGTAAGCTAATGAGCCTTAAACTCACTCTGCTAAATGCAGTACCCATTAACAAAGAAAACACACAAAAGTTTACAATTAAATAAAGCCATGAATTAAACCAGGGATCTGTTTTGGTATTTTTCAGTAACACATTCTGCCATGCCACCCATTTACCTGTGTATGTGTTAGTAGAACATAGATTGTTTATGGCATCTAAAGAACAAAATCCATTTTTTCCCATATAGGTCACTGAACATTCTGCTATGTTCTCTGTGTTCACTAAAAGTCTGTGTTATCTAGAATGAGGAATGTTTCATTCTCTGTCTGTACAGTGTAGGAGGTCAGAAGTGTGTATAATTGGTAAAATGGGTTTCTGACGAGTGTGTGTGTGGTGTGTAGGTGTAAGCAGGTGTGTGCTGTGATGCCATAATCCTAAAAACCTGCACCAGTTAACTGGATAATTAAAACCCGTGGTTAACATCACAACCCTGTTTAATGTGGTAATGCTGACTCTGTAATATACGTTTTCCATTCTGTTGCCACATTAGCATGATAAAAGTATTTTAATCTGTATTTTAAATCTGTGAGATAAGAGTTAATGACATGTTACGGTTCTTCTGGTTCATACTGGATCATGCACATTTTAAATGAAGGCCTGCTGATTAAAATAATTGAAATATCCATGCATGCCCACTGATTTCCTCTCCCCACCTTCAATGGGGTGCCGCGGCTGTCACATATATCTTTTGTCACACATGTTTTTTAAGCCAACTCACCAGCAGTGTTCTGTACAACACATCACAAAGAAGTGCCATAATCAGAAAACCTACAGAAAACTTTTTTATACAATAATAATTGTAATAGGCAGCATGGTGGTTAGCATGTTCACCTCTCAGCGCTAGGGATTCTAGGTTCAAATCCCCATCTGGGTGGAGTTTCCATGTTCTCCCCGTGTCAGTGTGAGTTTCCTCCGGGTTCTCCAGTTTCCTCCCACAGTCCAAAAACATGGATCAAGTCAATTGAGTTCTCCAAATTGCCCCATATAGAGTGTGTCTGAGTGAGTGAGTGTGTGCCCAGTGATGGATTGGCGTCCTGTCCTGGGTGTATCTGCCCAGCGCCTGAGATGTTCTCCCCTGGATGGGCATGGGGAACCCCACCACGACCCTAATAGAGGATAAGCGGGAGACAATGAATGAATAATGAATGAATGAATAATTGTAATAATTTAATCTTAACATTTTACATCTTATGTTTTTTCTTATTTTTACTGTTTGCCCCATGCCTGTCCAGAAAAAAAAAATTAAAGCTGTGCATTAAATTTCACAGAGCATGGATGACCCAATCTCTGATATCTATATTAATCCCCTCGTAGTGCGGTTGCCTTGACCAGCAAGTGAACGCTTTTCTCACAACCTCATGGAAACCATCAGAGTTGACGACATGACTCAGACTCACATGGCTTTCTCAGTAGTGCCGGCAAATCCTCTGCCGAGCCATTCTAACACAAGACTGTTAAAGCTTTCATTAATTTTTAAATTTTATAAATGTTTTGGGGAAATATTGCCCATTTCAGTCTCTTTCTTTGAATAATAAAACTATAAACTAATGAATTTACCCATATGGCAGAAGTTTGGTATACTGCAGAAATGAACTTGGCTTGCAACTGATGGTCCAGTTTTATGGGTAATCAGCAGGTTTGAGGTCAGGGTCCTGCTTCTGTTCTGTCTAGAATATCCTCAGATTGTTTCACAGTTATACGCCTGGAAAGTATTCACAGCAAGAAGATAAGGTCTGTCTGAAATGTATTTACATTTATTTACATGCCAACATGTGACGTAATTTGGGTAAGGAGCCAACAGAAATTTTTATATTAGGTGGGTTGTCCATATACTTTTGGGTATTTAGAGAGCACTCAATAATAATAATAAACTATTTCATGAATTTTAGGACATAGGTGTTTTTAAATGTTAATATATAATGTAATTAATATCTCTCTCCCTCTCTTTCTCTTTATATGCACATATATCTGAGGGCTTCTGTAAGAAAGATAAAAGGATTTTATTTTGGCTTAGGCTAATCATCTTTCTGGCCTCCCCAGAGGGAGGAAGAGTCGCCTTTGAATTGCAGAGACGATTCATGAGGATAAAAGACTCTAACGTCACCACAGAATCTGAAGAGGAATATAAAAATCTGATTGAAAGCCCTTTTTTATGCATTTTCCCACCCAAAAACGAAGAGTGTTATGTTAAATCTGCACATGTTTTAGTGAACAATAATCTAAATTTATTGTGTTCTCTTATTCTTCAGTTTTTTTTTCTGGTGCATGGTTTATGGTTGGTAATGTAAATAGGTATGTATAATTTAAACAGCAGAATGTGCAGCTGTGTATTCCTACTGCAGTGAAGGGACAAGCTTCCTTTAGCAGTGGATGACAATTTGTGGGTGTGCCACTAAAATGCAGAGAATTTAGCTGAACAGAATATCGTGCATGCAGTATTGTGAATACGCTACACAAATGCTAAATGTAACCAGAACTAAAACAGTGATTTTTGCATACAGCTAAATTAGATTGTGTTTGCCGATAAAAAATTGAATTTAAATAAAAAGCATATTTTTTTAAAATAAAAAGCATTCAGTTTACACAGTTATGTCAAATTGCATGTTCAAAAATTAAAAAGTGGAGTCTAAACAGCAGGACTGTTTTAAAAAGTCAGTTTGAATAGGGTACACAAGAGGTTAAACTGAATTTAAACAAAAATTTATTCATTTATTATCTTCCGCTTTATCCAATATTAGGGTTGCGTGGGGTTCCCCACACCCATCCAGGGGAGAAAGTTTCGGGTGCTGGGCAGATACACCCAGAACAGGGCGCCAATCTATAGCTGGGCACCCTCACTCACACAGACACACACACACACTTGCACATTATATGGGGCAATTTAGAGCATTCAAATGACCTTAAATCCATGTTTTTGGACTGTGGGAGGAAACCGGAGAACCCTGAGGAAACTCAGATTGGGATTTAGCCCCAGCGCTGAGAGAGAGAGAGACATCTTTTGCTTATTTTTCTAAGCGTGGGAGGGTTTTGTGGGGGGTTTACTCTGCCTATCATGGGTAGAACGGGTAGGTTTGGGTGCTGGTCAGATACACCAAGGACAGGGCACCAATCCATCACTGGGCACACTCACTTGCGCACAGACACACACACACACACAGACACACACACACACACACACACACACACACACCTTGAATCCATGTTTTTGGATGTTTTGGACTCAAATGTATTGAACTGGACCTGGACCTTTTTAACATATCCTGTTTGAAGAGTAAGATTAAATAGCTAGACCAAGTTATATATAGCAATTATTTGCTGGATAATTACATTAATATTCGCAATGGAGTTCTATATAGCAGAGAGAAAAAGAAACAGATTACACTCAAATATTATGTTTGATGCATTATGCAGATGTTTTGTAATAGACAAGGCAGCAGCACATCAAAATGCCTTTTATTATGTTCACACACAATAGAAAATCAATAAAAACAATACTGCCTAGAATAATTGGCATGTTGCTGCTTTTCCTTGGTACATAAATACCGCAACACAGCACACAGGTATTTTCACTCCTGTTCTTCAGAATTTCAGCCATAATTTCAGCTATAATTAGTAATGTTATTAAATGCTCAGCTGGCATTTTCTCTAGGTTGTTAGAATCTGAATGGTTTGTATAATTAGATCCAAAAACTCTGATGTCTGTAGCATTTATACTGACCTTGTGAAAATTAAATGATGTGTCCTTCCTTTAGAACTAGATTCTTTTCTCATAATAATATCTAAACTGGAAATTATTTAAACGTAAGAAAATATCTGATGTCTGTTTTGTTAATGTTTTTTTTATGTGATTTGTACGTTCGAGAGAAATCACAAAGCCTATTCACTACTGCACACCCAGTGTCATACAACATCACAAAATAAAAACAACACTTTTTCAGGGTTTTATTATTATTATTATTATTATTATTATTATTATTATCTCATCTCATTATCTTCAGCTTAATACTCTAATTGGGTCGTGGCAGGGTTCCCCATGCCCATCCAGAGGAGAACGATTAGGGTCCTGGGCAGATACATCCAGATTGCCATTGCTAATCACACACTTAATCACACAGACACACATATACACACTCAATTTAGAATTATTTAGATTAATTTTCTGTGTGATTTACATAACAGCTACAAATATCTCTATACGTCTTAGCAAGCCTCTTACACTGTTACATATTCTTATGTTTTGCATTACAATTTGTGTAAAGTATTTCTGTGTTTGTGTTACAGGTTGGACTGGGAACACTGACATGTCTGTTCCAAGTATGTTTATACAACCTTTTTGTGTCTGTTTTCTGAAATTATATTAAAAATTGTTACTTGTAAAAAAAAATGTAAACATGATTAATTGTACAGCTTTGTGGAATTGCTGCCTTTTCAAAATGCAACACTATTTCCAACAAAGATGTCATCTCATTATCTTAATCGCTTAATTCTATACTAGGATGGGGTGGGTGGAGGGTGGGGGGGGGGGCTGTCCTGTTCTGTTGTTTTGTCCGAGTCCAACACCATGTAGATATTGCATTGGGACTTTGATCAGGTGCAGCTGTTTGGATTGGCAAAGAGCTGATTGTGTGTGTCATTAAATATAATAATCATACTCATAATTTTGGTGTTTGTATAGTTTAAAAGTGTAATATTTGTGCGTGTCTGTGTGTAGTGAATGAAGCAGAAGTAAAGGTTGCTGAATGGCAGCAGACAT